>SNQN01000295.1:63474-81873 GCA_008642245.1 Bassia scoparia
ACGCGACCAATGGCAGCGTGACACGCAGACGTTGTGGTAATTAACCAATTCAATTTAAATCTGTTTTGGCTGATTTCCTTAATAAAAAAATATAATAAAATAAAATAAAAATACTAAAATTCATAACTTTTCAAGATCTATAAATAGACCCATATTGCCTATTTTTCCTCACAATCAAATTCACTCTCTCTAACCTTAGTTTTATTCTCTAAAAATTCATAGAAATTTTTCATTTTGAAAAAAATCATCAATAAATTCTGAAAAAATTGTTAAAATATCCTCTAAGTATTTAGGAGTTGGGAAAAAATCTTTCCATTACTTTTTACCTTTGAAATCATTCTTGAAGTCAACACTCAACGACGTCCAAGGCAAGGCGGAGGAAACAATGTGGACCTAGCGCACCAATAGACGAGGATGAAGAACTTTTAATTATCAAGTGGGAACGCCCGTTCAACCATGAACCAGTATCTTACTCGAAGAGATGAATTGCGTGATAGGCAAACTCATTATCGATTAAAGGGATTTAATTGAACACATTTGAGAATCAAAGAAGAAAGTGATAATCAATTAATGATCTACAAATTGTCATGGTTAGGGTTGTTAACGAGCCGAGCGAGACCGAGCCTTGCTAGGCTCGGCTCGAGCTCGTTAGACTTATATGAAGCTCGACTCGAGGCTCGAGCTCGTTTGAGGCTCAAAGTTTGAGCTCGAGCTCGAGCTCGTTAGCTCGACATTGGAGCTTCGGCTCCGAGCTCGAGCTCGGGCTCGAGCTTCTTAAAAGCTCGTATAAGGCTCGGGCTCATTTAAAGGATGTTTAAGGGCTCGAGCTCATTTAAAGGCTCGTTTAAGGGCTCGAGCTCATTAACTTGTTTTTTTTTATGGTTTGAAATTCTAAATCTTCAAAGTCAAACTTTCAAATATCAACTACTAACATCCAACAAAATATCTACAAACAAAAACAAATCAAACTAAATCCAAATTAAAAAGTCTATTCTGCTTCTTCGGGTATAAAGTGCTTAGGGGAGTGTAGTGAGGTGGGGTGGTCTGTTTGGTGTGGAATAGATTAACACTCCTAAGGTCAGTTTTGTGTGTTGGTTAATTGCTTGGAACGCATCCAAACGAAGGTGAGATTGAAGAAATATGGATTGTGGGGATCTTGTGCCCCTATGTCACAGGACTCTGAGACGATTGATCATTTGTCGTAGCATGTCATTATGTGAAGAAATGTGTGTTAACCTGTGTAATTGGCTGCAAATTCAGTGCACATTAGTGACTTGACTCTATGACCAGTGGCTACGTCTCCTGGCATGGGACGGTTTAAGGCGAATGTTATTTCGGAGATTGTTTTTCTACTATGTTGTACCAGGTGTGGAGGCAAAGAAGGAGGTTTATGGAGCAATAAAATGCTTCGTCCTGATGTGTTGGTGAGGAATGTAAGGATCAATGCTTTTGGAGGATTTCGAGCAATTGCCTAAGAAAGCGGGGGCCCATAATCGACTTTGTTTGCGGATGTGTTGCGGGTCGATCTGTGAGGGTAGTCCTGGTCCGTGAGTTGCAGCTGCTGCTGGCTCGCTAGTGTAGTTTGCAGGGGCTGTGTGGGTGGTCGATGTACAGGAGTGGCCCCTGTTGCGTTTTTGTGACGTGGCAGATGCTTCTGCAGTTCTGCAGTGGGGTTGTATGTGAAAACAGCTGTGCTGGGTGCTAGATGTTGTGCTGAGTTTGATGTATATATTTTTTGTGTTTTCTTTTGGGTGAGGTTTGTTAGTGTTTTGATTTGTAGTTGCTGCAGATGATTTCTTTTGCTCCTTTGAAACCCCTCCTAGAGGGTGCAAAGGGGGAAATATATGATGCTTTGCAACATGTAGGTTTATGTGTTGCTGTATGTATGAGGCGTTTTTTGCTGTAATGTTTTGTACCTTTTTTGGTTTGATATTTAATTTAAATTCTTTCTCAAAAAAAATAAATTAAAAAGTCTCCAAATAACAAAATTTAAAGTTTTCAACCAAATAAGAGTCACACACTAGTAATCTCATTCATATTACAAGAAGGCAATAATAAGCAACAAATATATCGTGCTTCCTTCAACCTATCTTTTCAAGTTCAAACTTTCAATGATACATATACATTTTTTTATTATTTAAATATTAAATATACAAATAATTAATAATTTATAATAAATAAATAAATCGAGCCAGCTCGCGAGCTTTCGAGCCGAGCCTAGCAATAGCTTGTTATGGCTCGTTTATTTCGAGCCGAACGAGCTCGAGCCGAGCCCGACGAGCCGAGCTTTGACGAGCTTTGACCGAGCCGAGCTCGAGCAGCTCGCGAGCCGGCACCTCAACTCATTACAGCCCTTACATGGTCAAATTAGTTTTAGTCAATTTTGCCTATAGATTTTACCCTTTCACTTAAAAGGTATTTCCTATTTAACACTTTAACTTATTCATCTCACTTCACATGTCTTCTTTGTGAACATGATAATATTTACTAATTGAAATTTTTGACCAATCTTCCTGCATTATTGAAGTTATTATTTGACATTTTGCTCTTCTCAAGTTATTATTATCAGAACGGATTTGGAAAGATGATTATTTCTCAGCATTAATGAGAGAAAAGCTCTTCTTCCGATACATTAGTCGCCAAAAAAAAAAGGAAAAATGGAAACGAATAATCCCACCTTTTGGTGGTCTTCAATGAATAATCTAACCCGAGCGTTATTACGGAATATATTTAACCTTGTAAGCCTATCTTCATTCATTGTACTATTTAACCTAAAACCTGATAAACCGATCATTCTACCCTTTTTTCTTTTATTTTTCTCTTTTAACCATTTTCTTTTTCTTTTTTATGGGTAATAAATCAACCCCTTGCATCAAAAAAAGAAAAAAAAAACAGCCCCCCCAAAACCACCCCCAACCGCCACTAATACTCCCCAATCAACGACCACCACTTCTCCCCTACACTCGCCAATCCTCCCCTACCCCTCGACAGTCATAAAAAAAGCATTAAAAGCGGGCCACAACTGCGTCCAAAGTGAACGCGAAGTTGGGTGGCTCAAACCATGACCGGATTCATCGACTTCGAATTGGGTGAGGGTGCTTCGAATTGAGTGAGAATAGTGCGAGGGAGGGTGGTTCGAATTGAGCGAGGGTTTGAATTGAGTGAGGGTGGTGTGTGAGAGGGTGGTTCGAATTGAAAGGTGGTGCGGTGGTGCGTAGGAGTGAGTGGTTCGAATTGGAGGCAGTGCGAACGAGGGGCGACGCTGGTTTTGAGGGAGGGTGTTCGTGGTACGAATTTGGTGAGGGTGGTGGTGCGTTGGAGGGTGGTGATGTGTTGGAGGGTGGTGCGGTGGAGGGTGGTGGTGCGTGGGCAGTGGGGTGCTTGGTTGGTTGCGGTGGAGGGTGGTGGTGCGTGGGCAGCAGTGGGGGTTGGTTTATTATTATTATTATTATTATTATTATTATTATTATTATTATTATTATTATTATTATTATTATTATTATTATTATTATTATTATTATTATTATTNGAGGGGAAAAGACAATCTTTTATCATGAGGTAAACAGTGTTCACTTTCACTCTTTCATAGCTTATTTTACCAGCAATTAACATGTATTTCATGTTAATCTCGGTTGCAATCATATGCGTTTCTCTGCTTACTACAGGTTTGCACATGTGCCATTACCTTGCGAGAATGAGATAATTAGTAAAATTCTACTWGATTGTTTCAGAGACTTTGAAGTGGAGAAAACACTATCAACTATAACAGTTGATAGTTACACTTCAGATGACAAGCTTATTGAAATATTAGTGGATAAGCTCTCTGAAAATAAATTCCTTTTTGGAGGAAAACTGTCACGGCTACCGTGTTTTGCTCATACTATTAGCCTAATGGRGCAGGATGGTTTTGACGTGATTTCTCATGTAATTGAGAAAATCCGTGCCAGTATCTTGTTTTGGACATCAACACCAAAAAGAGAAAAGGCATTTCAGAAAGCTGCTTGTAAGTTGGGATTAGACAATGAAGCAAAATTGGTGCTTGATTGTGGGTCGAGTTGGAAATCAACATATTTGATGCTGCAACAATCATTTCTTTTCAAGGATGTATTTTCTCACATGACACAGCAAGAATCGTGCCCTAGTGAGGAAGAATGGGATTTGGCAATGGAAGTGTCCAACAGGTTAAAATTGCTATATGATGAGATGGAGGTTTTGAGAAAGGTTCCRACTTGTATGTTTTTTATGCACATGTGRGAGATTAAAGTAAATCTATCAAGCTGGCTGAATTCTCAGGTTCCAAAGGTTAAAGAGATGGCTTCAAAGATGGTAGAGAAGTTTGACAAGTATTGGATTGCAACACGTGATATTTTAGGAGTAGCAACTGCTTTTCACCCTAACGATKTGTTCTTTCCATTGGAGTACTATTTTCCAAAAATTTATGGAAATGAAGCTGAAGCTGAGATTGAAAGGATTCGTCATATTTTTAATGATTTGTTTAAAGAATACAAGAGGTCACAACCTTTAGACGAAGCTGATGATGATGATGATAACTGCCCTCCAGGACGGTCTCGCCTTAGGCATCTCTACTTGATGCATCTCAAAGAAAAGAAAAGGAACGAACCTGAACTGCACGAGGTGAACATGTATTTTGAAGGGTACTATGGTCTAGACACTCAAGATTCCGAGATCTATACTTGGTGGACAAAAAAAGACAAAATGTTCCCTGTCTTGCATAAGATGGCAAAAGACTTCCTAGCTATTCCAATATTCTCAGTTGATGCAGAGAATGCATTTGATGWAGGCGACAGYATTTTAGGTGAAAATCGCAGTAGACTTCACTCAACAATGATTGAGACCTTAATGTGCACCCAGAGGTGGGTTACAAATGAAATACACTCGGGTGATGCAGGTAGTATGGGTTTTCATGATAGGTGAGCTTTGCCTTTCTTGATAATCTCCAAACCATTGATCTCGTTTATCGCGCAAGTGATGATGGAATGCTCGGCGATAGATTTGGGGCTGGATAATGAGAAGACGCGTTTTTTCTTCGTCTTTGTAGCTATTATGTGTACCGCGACAGCGCGACCAAAGATTGGGTTGGAGTACTCTCGATCAAATAATAGTTTTGTACGAAATTGTCATGTGCCTGGTTAGAAGAGGGATCGCTGATTTTGTCAATGGTAGTCTTAGTTAGGTCCACACAGATTGTTGTCGCGCCAATAGATAAGATATCTGGACGATCGTGTCGCAGGTGTGACGTTCACTCGGCCCGAGCTGTCGACAAGTCTCGCTGTTCGGGATAGCAAGTCTAATGCGATTTCGTCGTTACGTCCTTCAATAGAATCGTCGTCGGCATTGTTCGTGTCGAGTAAAAAGCCATGAGATGTTTCATCGAGTGTTTCTCCTGCGTATTTACTCATTTAAACGGAACAACAGCCTTGCTACATAATATCTCACCTCCGTTACATCTAAGATAAATTGGTCTATACTTCACCCTCACCTCTCATGACCCACCCATACATGGATGAAACCAACTATATCTCTTGTCGCACTTCTCGGTATCATTGCATGCTACTATTGGTCACGCGCACTTGTATGTTCCAGAGTGATATCATAGTTCAACAGTAATAAAATACGCATAGTCATGGAACATATTATATAGTGAGTCAAGTGGGAACTCAGTATGGCGCGCAAATAACCTATGCATACTGCCTATCCGTTAGAGTTGTATAGTGGATCGGCTCGGAGTAGGCCACAGAAAGTGTACAATAGATCTGCTCAGGACCACTCACTACAATGAATTCAACAACACTAAAAGAGGAGGGTGGATGAGACGAGACAGCGAGTTAGAGACGCAGGAGAGCGAGTTGAATCTGTTCACAGCTGATCGAATGTATCGCTATGTGAAGCTAGCGTCTGATGCCTAGTAGATGCGGCATTGTTTTAACAAATATCATAAAGCATACTTGTCTGCTTGGCTTCAAAGTTCATACTGGGTGTTAGTATAGGCGTGTGTATTAATGGATTCTTCGACAGAAGGTCGACTCCGTATGCGAGATTGCTCAGGCTTAGCTCAGACAAAGACAACGTAGCCTGTAAGGCAGTCTCTATGCAGTGATCAAATCAATTAGAGTGAGAGGTATGGATTATCAAGAATCTAACCTGATCGGAACCCCGGGTCCCAGTAGCTCATCATCATGCATGTCTCCTTCAAGTCTCCCCAAAGAGGCTCGCATAAGGTGTTTTGGAATCTTCCGTTAATGATAGACCGGAGGGTCGGGGAGGTGGGTTAGGTAAGAATGAAGAGAGGTAGAGAGTGAGGTTGAGTGAACAAGAAGTTCTATCTCTATACTGTGGCTAACCCACATCATATTTTAACTCATTATTCCATGATGCTCCCATGGTTAGAGCAGCATACTGAGTAGTCGTTCGAGAGAGACATATTCATCCTGCGACCGTGTTCATCTCGCAATTTTGTTCGGACACTTCTGGTTAACGCCTTCACCGTCATTGAGAGAACTTAATTTCCGGCATGTTTTGTACAAAACAAGCATATCGGTGTTCCTTTGCAGCTCGTCGCGGTCCCTAGATAGCATAGCATACTTGATAGAGAAGCGTTGTGTTTCTGGTCCTCGTTTTGAGTTTCTGCCTGTCAGCGGTACTTACTGAATATGTCGCAAGCTCGCTATGGAAACTCCAATCTGCTTCGTTCTCTGCGCGCGTACGGCCAAGATGGTCGTTGTACTTGAAACCCGTCTCATTGATTATCATATGAAGACTGCTTCAGTTGTGGCTCATACACACCATATACACGGTCAATTTTTTTTCCGAAATTGTTGCGAGAGCACCTTTATTATAATATCTCAGTGATTTATCCATCTCTCACTCTCTTCGCGGGCCTAATTAAGAGAGCTTAACGGAAATGCAACACTCATCGGCACCGCTGGATGCTCGAAATTGTTCTAGGTTCGCGATAACATTACAATGTGACCTGGCACTTCTTACACCACGAGATGCCAAGTGTATGGACTTATGAACCGTAGTGGTTTCTGCACAGATGCACGGTCTTGGTATACTTGACTAGCCCATGAAGGAGAGATGTACGATAATGCGGCCACTCCATCCTCCAAGTAACATTAGCGAGAAGGCCATAGTGATCACTTGCCTTGTTATCTGTAGTGTACTTTTGCGGAATCAGATTCCCTGAATCCTCATCTTTTTTGTCTTTCACAAGGTTCATACGTCGATACAAGGTTGCCGGAGACAGTATAGGAGACGCGCTCCGCTTCTAGGCACCTTATGCTCCCACCACACAAATGCTCTCACAATTAGAACACTCTGTGAACATGGTCACTTAGGACTCCGCCACATCGCATATTCGTCAAGTATGAACCACACTGGTAACTAGCTAATGACCGAGACAAGAGTATCAGGCTTTTCCCGACCAAACTTCCTGCTTGTCGGCCATTGGTGTGGCTAATTTCAGTGAGAGTGTATATTTATACTCCAGATTTTTCGCTTGCATCGCAAAAACGACATGCTCGGCGATCGGTCGAATATGTGGAGTTTGTTATGTAATAATCTCTGCTATAAACTTCTGTCACGTGAAAGTCTACCCTTCATCGACTGTCTATTCCACGCAATTCGTGAGAAACAACTAATAGATCGCAGCTATGGTTGTACCCTACTTGTGAAAGCCAATATGGTCTCTATCATTAACTTGCTCCTCTTTTGCTTGCGATTGTTCTCTTGACAAAACATCACTGGTATGCATGGCAACGAGTCGTCATATTGCAGGTGACGTACTTTAATCCTGCTTTCTTCTTTGTGTTGCCTTTATGCCGATTGTTTTTTGATTCTTGTAAGGGACTCAAAAGTCTGACAGTGTACCTTAGGTTGTAGAACTAAGAGACTTGATGGTCCAAACCATTATGCTTTCCATTAGCTTTTCCTATGCAACTATTGGCTTTAACGGTTTTCGCTAGATGTGTGTTATTTTTCTCTGCGCGTTTGCGCATAGACGATGCTCATTATCATATCATTAATCCTCTCACGGGTAAATATACAATTACTGAGTGCATGAGCGCACTACCATCAAGAGACATTTATCTCGAAAACAAATAATAGTGTCCGGAAATACAAAAAAGAATTCACCGCCTCCACTAGATCAGTGGTTTCTGATGGTCTTATTTCAATGCACTTACAGTGGTTTATTCCGCTGTTATTGCACATAATACTATAAAAGATCAATAAACATGTAATTGACTAACTAATATACCATTATCGGGTACCACTTACGCGACGTGTACCATCTAACATAATTGTCTCACAGGTAAGATAATCTTCTTCAAATACCCGCAACTTACTACGCTAAGTCCAAGGCAATAGCTAGTAAAACGATTGAGATATCCGGCCAAGTTTGTGTTCCCAATACCAAGCATAAGCTACCGCGTGCATCCTGCGCTGGCGCGAGTGTATAACACTGTTATGTTCTCTTTTTAGTTCTTTTGGATTACAAGATGAGAGCTCATATCAAATAGTACTCCGTCGTTTTAATGCGATGATGTGTTTAATTGTTGTACATTAGTATATTACGGCCGACTCTGTACATATCAGAGAGTACTTTGTGCAGGACCCAATATACTAATTCTATAAATAGCTTGACACCAATTGGGTCGAATAAAGGGTTTTACGCATGCTAAATTACATATCTTGATTCAGAAATATTGTTACGGAAATATGATAGGCCTAATCATATATAAGTGAAAAATGTTCAAATCCTCTACTCAAACACACGCATTGTTTGATATCCAGGACAAAGAAAATATGAAGAATAATCTTGGCTAAACAAGGCACAGAAGAACGGTAAGTGATATTGGATTGACGGTATCTTATTGTGGATGAACAACAGAGAGTACTCCGTTACGCTTCAGACAGGGTCATATTGTGTTCAGATCACACACTAGAAGTATATATCAATGCATGAGCTTAGTGATGTGACAGTGAGTCGCTGAAAGGAAATACGCGTTGAGAGCGTCCAGTCTAACTTCGACCGGTTACTTCATGCATCCATTCACTCGTTACTGTAGTGGAGAAATTGTATTACTTAGCCGTGTGCCGTCACTCAATAAGTTATTTCTGAGTGTAAACTTAACGGAGTGCGCAATACGTCAAAGTGTGTGCTCGTATGCTTATGAATAGTCTGAATTCAGTTTGGTGACCAAGAGACTATTTCTTAGAATATCGAAGTACCTTCATGGAATATTATTTGACTCTAAAAGATGAATACTTAGTGAATATTCATTATTTACTAACGACAATATTACTGATAGCACCATGGTACAACATGTCCGACAATTTATGATACACACTGAATAATTTGTTTCGGCCGTGACCCTAGTTATCAGTTGATTATATTATTCTCGAGTGTTCAATTTTCGGACGCACATATAACGATCGCTGTGACAAGGGTACGCGTATCTCGCACTTGACAGGCACTTCGAAATTCGTACATGTTCGGAACTATGTTCTATGCACGTTCCTTTGCACATTTGTCAACAGTCAAGTATTCCAAGCATGAAGGAAGAAATTCAGTTATATTCCAACGTTTGTACTCAAGATACAGGCAATTGCCTCCAACCTTAAGACGTCTGTTGTGTGCACAAGAACTTCTTTAGCAAGTATCTCTCTTTCAATTTAATCCGGCATTCGCAGAGAACACTACCCATACGTAATTTAGGCATTCCCGCATTCTATAGTGGTCTCTAAGTCTCAGTATTATGTTTATCTTTTTAGGATGACCAAACGTATGTCATTATGAGTATCAGTTTGATGTCGAAACTCATGTGGTAGTGAGTATCAGCTTTGTCGGTCGGGAAATAATGCAAGAACGGGGATTTTTGCTTCTATTTTGAAGAAAGTGTCCGAGGTCAGGTCCATCGTTTGAGGTGTTGAAACGCGTAATCTATCCACATTTTAGTTCGCTGCGGACTGATATATATAGACGTGTTATGTGGAATATGCTAACCTGCTGCATAGGTTAATAGGCTTCGAATTTGTCCTTGGTTGAACGCTTGTATTCTTTTGTTAAATACGCCTTCACTGGTCAAGTTTGATTAATGAAAAGATCCAGTGTAGAAGACTGAAGTTGAGATTTGAGTCCGAGGGCAGTTTTGAGTTGCCTAAAGATGAGTGAAGCTGAGTGAGCTAATGACTGGGCCATCTGGCAGAGCGGTTATGATCTGATACGTATTAAGATCTCAAGTGCGTGTATCGCTCTTGGCTTTAACGGATCATCAAGAGAGTTACCACAATCTTGTGTGTGGATGTGATCTTTTTTTCTGTTTGAATGACGTCCTTCGTCCAGAATGCATTCCTTGGTACCACATCAATATTAATTTGTTATCCTAATTGATTTCGACATCAACAATGGTACGACATTCGAAACAAAATTTACTTACCTTCCGCGCAATGTAAATCTGACCAGTAGGCAATTCACCCCTCTTCATTGTCAGTGTGTAGTCAGTATGCAATTTTTACTTGATGGCTACTCTTAGGTAGCCTTCACAAGAGAAGAACGCAGTAAAAATCGCGTATAGAAGTACAGAACGTGTATACTTATAAAATTTATCGGAAGAAAACATAAACAACGTGATCTGTATTAAATTAATCTAGAATATACTATATGATATGCGTGTGAGACGACTCAATATCACTGTGTGCGGTATTTTAGTGAGTTAAAATAACTAACATTATTGCCATTTTTTATTGAAAAGACATGCGTATTTAGCGTGATCGCCTTGGAGAAAAGTTATCATCCACTAGTCCGAGTAGTAAATCTCGCCATATACTTCGTATTATTGAGTTTGTACAATATCAATCCTTGATTTGAAATTAATGGTTGATATCCATTGGAATAGGGTGAATTGCGAGTCTAGATGTATTGGGCGTTCTTTGTCTTTTTATGATCTTAACTCTAAAGTAGTTCAATTGAACTAAACCCAAAATAATTAGGAATGACATTTAGAGGCATGCCCCCATTCCGAAATGTAGTGTTAATAAATCCGACCGCAAAATTATCTGTCGTAGATATATATTATCTGATGTGGTGTTCCCTAGAACGCGCCACATGTTCTCAATAAAAGAGTGTTCGACTGACAGAAATAGAAGAAACATACCGTATTGTAGGACTCGCTCTGTAACCTCTTCCTTGGACCACATGTCAGTATGCTAATTATCATAGTAGTGAACAGCCATGGTAAACACTACTGCGTTTGAATATTTGCGAAAAAAATCTTGTCACATTACAAGTAGGGCCTCATTTCAGTGATGAATAATCCACGTTTTTCGACAAAAAACGACATCTCAGACGACTCGCTCGAATTTTTCTTGGAACTTCTGTAGCCGCACTCACTGCACAATACAGTTCTTTCTATCAGGTTCTTTATCTGTCAGAAATGGCATCTATTAAACAGTCAGCTCAGATATATGAGTTGACACGCGACTGCTCTTCTAAATTGAGCTGGCTGCTAACTAGCCAAGAACACTGTTCGCATCAGTCTAGAGTTTGGTGTGTAGCGTTTTCTGACCCATCGTGTTTGATATATGATTTGTTAAACTCGAGACGTGGTGTAAAGACGACTCCTCTAGTATGGCATTTTAACGCATTCCGCCGCGTACCACAATGTCGCTTAGTCGCACTGGGACGCTGACCGCCAATGACGAGGTTTTTAGTCTAGATGATATATTAAACCAATTAACCAACGCTTGGTAATACCGCATTCTCTGACTGGATCTTGTTTACATACACATTAAATTTATACTGGTAAAGGAAACCATACTTATGTAGTTAAATCATTTGATGTATAATAAAAAATACAATACCACAGTTTTCTAATGAACTTCTCAAACAAGACTGTGTCTGACAATCATAGATCAGACGACCATTCGGATTGGCGAATATTGTCCGGAAACTTCTTTGTTTCACGCTGCAAAATCCAAATTTCCAGCTCGCTCGTATCCTCTTAAACTTGAGTTATTCACTGTTCTGCACTAGACAGAATTTTTCAGAGTAGAACCACATGAGTATTACTCGCATCAAGTTGCAAAGAAAACTCGCAATAAATTCTGTGAACAAGATATGCTGATAATGTATTAATACCTCAGACAGTATTTGACGGCAGTTTCGCGGTGAAAAGAGAATCTTATTTTTCCATTCACTTTAATGTGGTGACATCAAAAGTTCACTTGTTAAATAGGATTCCATCGTTTGTCCTTGACAGTCAAAACTCCGCTATCACTTGGACCGTCCAAGTCATAGTATGCGCAATAGGGTGGAGGGAAACAAAATCGCCGCGATTGATACACATAGCGCCACTCTAAATCAGTGAGCGAATTTTATACGCGAAATAATTGTCCGAAGGAACTTTTAATGTATCAAGTGGAACGCCGTCAACATGAACCGTATCTTACTCGAAGAGTATGATTGCGTGAAGTAGGCGCATCAGAACTCTGTAGTAGATTGTATCGATTAAGGAATGATTTAAATTGAACACATGTTTCTCAGGGTTAGTTATATCAGGAGACCAGAAGTGATAAATATACCAAACGCTCACATATGATTCTAAGGTGACCAAAATTTCGGTCATGTTAGGGTTGTCTGTACTTTCGGAGCACACGACCGAGACCTTTGTCACGCCTTCACGGTCATGAGAAACGAGCCTGAGGTTACGGAGCAGTCTCTTGGCTCGAGCTAGTTAACGCAAACTATCACTATGAAGCAATAGGCTCCTCCTATCCGAGCTCGATGTGTTAACTCGAAAGCTCGCGTTGTCATGCATTTCTCTCTCAGTTTGAGCTCTCAAAGTCACCATAGAGCTGCACGAGCTCGCTGTTTTAGGCTTCGACACTCTCGGAGCTCATCGTCTCGACGCGCCGTGTGCGCATACCATAGATGGCATTTCAGTCAGCTTACTGACATAACAAGCTCTGCCGTAATAGATGAGAAACTCGCGCGATGCTTCATTTACAGGGCGAATGGTTTATTTTGGGCGCGAGAATTCGATTCACAGAGGCTTCGTCTTCACATGGGTCTCACGCGTAGCTGACTATGTTAAACTTGTTTCTATTTTTTTATGGTCATTGAATATCTCGAGATGCCTATCAAAGTTTACAGAGACTCATTCAAATGCACAACTACTAGGACACTCGCGAACTCAGAAATATTGCTCAAAATCGGCAAAAACCAAATTCAAACTTAAATCCAAATTAAAAGTCTATTCTGGCTTTCTTTCGGGTATAAAGTGTCTGGCTTATCGGGTGGAGTCGTACGTCTGAATGGGGCACAGGTGGCAGTGCTGTTTGGGGGTGAGGGATAGGAATGAATCTCGTGTCACACACGACTTCTTGAGGTCAGCCGTTTTGTGTGTGTTGGTATAATTTGACTTGGAGACAAGCGATCACATAAACGTGACCCAGGTGATCGCTACAGATGAGATAGAATATATGTGGTACGTTATGTTGTTTGCGGGGATTCTTGTGACCTTCTTTTAGTCACCAGAGAAGAGACATAAAGCTCTCCCTGTGTAGTACAGAGAGTTGACTCATTGTTTTTGCCTTGTTCGTACGGCATGATCATTCTATGTGCATAGAAATTGTGGTCGATCTACGCATTGTGCATTAATTTTGAGTCAATACTGCAAATCTTCAGTGTCACTCCTCATTTAGGGTTGAACATTCTGACTCTCCACGAGGATTTTTTCCACCGTGGAAAGTCACTGTGCACTGCGAGGGTTTAGAGGCGCGGCATGCTTATTCGGAGTCTATTTTGTTTTTGTTCGTACTGTATATGTTGATTCACATGCTCTAGTGTTGTCGGGAGCGCCAAAGGAATGTGTGCGACATGTCAGTCGTCGAGCAGTGCGGAACTAACACTGGAACTTTAGTCGTCCTGATGTGATATAGCGTTGAGCTGTGCGACTCGCTTTGTGCTGAGAATCAGGTGCCATTTATTGGGAGAAAGGATTTCGATGTATCATTATGTCCTTACCGAAAACAGTGCTGGGGGGCTCACTATCTCCGAGAATTCCTTATGGGGAGATAGGAATCTCGGGACGCTCCGAGAATTCGCGGCAGGTGTTCGATTTTTGTCTGAGACGTGTGTTTAGTTCCTGTTGGTTTTTCTCTGTTAACGCAGGTATCGCAGCTCATGCTAGACATCTCCTCGTGCTGCATTATGGGATGTAGTCGTTGCTATGGTCGGCCTCGTGTCCGAGGATGGTAATCTGGTCCTTGGACCCATCAATTGTACATTATCATGATGGAGAATCCATGGGCTCACACCGCTTTTCGGTGAGATGGGTGTTTTCTGATAAATTGGTCGGTTTTTGGTGAGGGCATCGACTTTTAGTGATGTGGCAGATCATCTGCTTAATTGCTCTAGTTCTCGGGACAAAATGACGTGAGGGTTATTTGTGAACATGTGAGCAGCTTACGTGCTGGTGGCTAGATGTTCGGCGCGAACTGATTTTTGTTCCTGGGATATACATGTTACTTTAATTCTACTGGTTGTTTCACTTGTGTCATGTAGGAGGATGGAATTTAGGTTTTTCGGCTGGTTTAGGTTTTGTTTGTTTTGTTTACGCCTTCTGGAGATTGCTTACCAAGCATACTGCCCATCTTAACGAGTGTTTCGACGTATGTGATTATCGTGTTTATTTCTTTTATTTGCCTGGACTCAAAAGTCCCCGTATTGGACTACCTTTTGAACGTTTCCCGCTCCTCCCAAAGGTGTTGCCGTGCATAGAGAGGAGTCCGACGTATTGCATTGGACTATCATATGAACCCATTGGTATACAGCGTCAACTTAATGTAGTGGGGCAATTGATTTCTCATGAATAAGATTTGGTTTCGCACTGAGGCCTCATGTTCAGTGTATGTATCATCCACTTTTTTCAAGCCAAAAATGGAACATCAGTCGTGAAGCGAGGGCGTTTTTTTGCTGTAAGTGTTTTGAGACCTTCCGGTCTTGATATGGTGTGATTGTATATTTACTGTGATAATGATTAGATTGTACACGGTCCTTCTTTCAAAAACTGAAATAAAATAAAGGTCAATAGTTCTCCAAATAACAAAATTTAAAGGTTTTTCAAACGACAAAAACTAAGAATAGTCTCACATCACCTCTCAAGTAAACGTCACGATTCAGTTATTGTGACCAAAAGATAGCGACAAGAAGACTGAAATAGCTGCCCAACAATATCGCATACTAGTGTTGTTTCGACGCGCTTTTTCCCTTCACCTCGTTTTTTCGCTTACGGGCATCATCTCCTAGTAAGCAGGTTCTACTCATATAAAGAGCATTATCAGATATAAGTAGCATATAGCAATATTTTTATTATTTTAAAATTTTAGTATAGTCGAAATAATTATATAATTTATAATCCGACATACAATAAAATCTCCTTGGATTCGACGACTCCCAAATGATTCATTACATGACTGAGAGCTTTCGAGCCGAGCGCTAAACTTCAGTAAGCAATTATAATTTTTTGTCGTAAAAAGGCATCATGTGTTATATTTTTACGAGCCCGATCACCATTCCTTCAGTGATGTAGTAGCCACGCGTCTTTTCGACGCAAGAGAAGAAGAGCATCTCCGACGACGAACGCTCGGCTAGCCTCTGAGAGTTTACTCCCGGAGGTGTTCTGGTGATGTCTCACGCTTGACGACCGAGGCTTCACGCGAGAAGGCATGATTACAGACATCAGGACGAGACCGGTCAGCTCATTAACAGGCCCTTTACTCATTAGGTCAATTTTATTGTGTATGTAGTCATATTTTTTTGACTATAACAGACTCGCTATTTATACCTACAGTGTCATATCACATGTCTGGACCGGTGTCTCACTTATGCCTAGTTTATTTCGACGTTTGATTCTGTAATTTTACGAGTGTTTTCTATTGTTTTTAGTGCTTCTCTAGGACCTGATATAGACAGTCCGCTAGGTTAAGGTTTATTTATATCGCTTCGAATCTTCCCAAATCTCCTTGGACCCTATGCAAGTAAGTTTGAATCACATAATTGTATTGAACCATTTTATGTAAGTTTGTATTGAACATATTTCATATGGCATTCAGTTATTATTATAAACAAATTTGGCAGAGGAGTAGAGACACAATTACATTCTTCATCTCGATCGCGTAATAATCAATGCTACAGTTGAATTTCTTTGAGATACCACAAAAAGTAGGTACATCATTCACGGCGTGATGCGGCTACGAATTTTTGTATTGTAATACGCAGAAAGATTAATATGTCACTTCTCTTGGTCAAAAATAATAGATCGTCCTAGATCCTCACGGTCATGATAAAGTACAATATAAATTGAAACCAGATTCTTAATTCATCTATCGGAGACCTTTTTTAATAAATAATTCCGAAAATTAAAATTTAATCCAAAATTAGTAAATATATGCGTAATTCTAATTAAATACTAATCTCAGGTTAACTAGTAACTTGAAATAATGGGTAAATACATTGATATTTAGTCACAATAATTAAAAACAAAATGATGATTGAATGTTAGAGAGAGTGTTGTGGGGTAAAGTAAAAAGTAAGGAGAGAGAGTGATGATCAGGTTTTTTTTTTTGTTCATTAGTAGGTAAAGGTGATTAAAAATGTAAGTCTATAAATTTGAAAAAAAAGAAGAGTGAGAAAGTTTTAGAGAAGAGGATGATTGATTTTTGAATTTTTTTGCGGGAAATACCATGGAATAAATGGTCCTTTTTGCGAAAATAACCGCTCATAGACCATATTATTGTGGGGAACACCTAAAATCATTTTAATGTTTTGTCTGAGTACAAATTATGTTTTCCGCCTAAAAAGTCAATTTTCTGCGTTGACCTTTATGGTATAATGTGAGGTGTAGTCGAGTGTTTGCACGCACTTTTAACGCCCTTGCTTTCTTAGACTCTTTTGATGCAATTTTACCTGCCTTAACCACATCCATACTTCTCCTCACTATTCACTTCAATTTTTCATCTCTAATCCTACTGCTTTACCAGTTCCCCATCCTCCCCTCTCTTCGTCTCCAATCTGATCATCGCTCTTCTTCCTTATTCCGCGGTATAAAATTTGTTTGTTCATGATCCAAGAAAGTCCGATGATTAAAAGGTAAGATCTCATTCATTTTATTTTTTTTTTTTTTATTTTTTGCCTGCCTAATTTTCTTTCCTAATTCGTACTGTATGTTAATAAATTGAAGCAATTCTTCTCATTATTGTTAAATTAATGATTAAACATGAATTGGTCTTTTTCTTGCTTAATAATATCTTGATTTGTTATTAAGTGGTTTTTGTGCTGCTGTTATGCTGTTCTGTTTATTGTCAATGTTAATCCTCTGATTTCATTATTCAGAATTGGAAAAAAAAACGAATTTTTCAAAACCACTTCCTCTATTTAGGTGGTTGTGGATTCAAACTTTCTTCCCACTCATCTGCTCAAGATAATAGGTAGCAAAATTGATTACACCTCTGAAGTGACAGCTTCTTATGTGTACCTACAGGAGGTAATTACACGCTGCTGGTAGTAGATAGTCGCATTAGATGTATGCCAATCACAAAGAGAAGTGAGAATTATGTGTGATGCAGAGAACATGAGATAAAAAAATTAGGGAGTTTGTCATGAATTCGTTATTTTTTTCAAATTGGATCGTGTGATAATTATAATAGAGGAAGTGGCTAAATATTTGGTGACCATTTTGTAGACGTAATTAAAATGGGCAAAGGCAAGTTAAATAAGGAGAAGAAAATATAACATTGCGCGTGGGGAGAAAATTAAGAGGAGAAAGTGGTTCACCACGCACCAGGTCAAATGCTGAAAATTGACTTTTTTGTGCGAAAATGATAACTTGGTATCTCAAGACAAAACATAAATTTATTTGGTATTTCACCATATAAGTGTTTATGGCGGTATTATTTCACAAATCGATACTTCTTGGTTATTATCCCCTACGTAAAAAATTCTTGATTTTTGTTTCATGTCATGGTGGATCGATGGTCTTATTTGGCTGCCATTTTGTTAATATTTGGCAGGGTTATCTTACAAATTGCTTTTTACACTCTCTCACTAGTACTTCCATTGAAATCTGGGAAAATCACTTTCTTCATACAGTAATATATTCTTTTCTCTAATATTTGCTTAATTTTTTTTTTGGCATTTATTCGTGTTCAACACTTTCATACCCTTTTGCATGTACATGACTTTTTTTTTTTGTAATATTATTTGCATTTTTGCAGCAGTAATTTATCTTCTTTTTTGTTTTCAACTTTGATTAATCTGAATTTATTTCCTTGGTACAGAATTTTCAATTATTTTTAATAATTAACGCACAATTGCAC
>SNQN01000295.1:81898-128477 GCA_008642245.1 Bassia scoparia
AGGCAGGAGCTAAGAAAAAGAGTTAACAATAAATCCTACAGTATTCAATAGTTTCTTTGTTCGGAGTGGTACTCTGTGTGTCACATTACTCGTCATGTTGCCGTGTTTCAGGTGTTTTCTAGTCGTCTATGGAGACGTCTGATTGTCTTAGCGGAGAGGGTCATGCACTAGTTCTCATCGCTTATGATGCGATGACATGTGATGCGTTGGAATCATTCTAAGGTATATCCTTATTCTTGGTTATGTAATATAATATGTTAATATTCAAGGTTATACATAGTTTCTAATTGCCAACATTGATTTCTCAGGGCCGGAGTCTTGAATATCAGTACAACTGACAAGTTCCCTCTAAATCACTTAAAATGAGTGATGACAAAAATGCGACTGAATAGATATGAATTTTTTGGTAATATCATAATTCCATATATATCTGGTCCTTGTATGAGATTTGTTCGACGCTGTTTGCTAACTTAGAACTCGAAGCATGATGATGTTTTTGTTTAAAGATTCAACTGATGAGGATCATTTAGATGTATATATATATTTTAATGATTAAAAAGTCTGAAGTAGATCTGTCTGTTTGAAGATTAAGCCAATTTTTTGCTTCTCTCAATGCTGACATTTTCTCTTTGCACCTGACTGGTCAACGACATGGTACATGTATGTCGTGAGGATGTTGAAACGTGAAGGTGTAATGAACTGTGAATCGTACTAGATTACAGATAGAGACGTCGATTCTACGACCTATCGTCGTCTTGTGACTCGTGGCAGTGGTATTATTTTGTCTTAGTTGTGTACAGTTCAAACATTCCTCAACAAATTTTCCTATCTCACTTCACATCGTTCTTTGTGACACATGATATATTTACTAATTGAAATTTTGACCAACTTCTGCAATATTGAAGTTATTATTCGACATTTTGCTCTTCTCAATCGATTAATTTTAATATCGGATTTGAAGTGATTATTTCTCAGCATAATGAGAGAAAAGCCTTCTCTGATATCATTAGTCGCCAAGAAAAAAATAGAAAAATGAGAACGAATAACTCCACTTTGGTGGTCTTCTCAATAATAATCTAACGCAGACCGTATTACGCGGAATTATTAACCTTGGTTAAGCCTTAACTCATTCATTTTACTATTTAACCTAAAACTGCTAAACGAACATATCATACCTTTTCTTTTATTTTCTCTTTACACCCAGTTTCTATTTTCTTTTTTATGGTAAAAACAACCTTGCACAAAAAAGAAAAAAAAGCAGCCCACAGTCCCAAAACCACCTCCGCCCACATATCACTCCCCACATAACGACCACCTCATCTCCTACCTCGCAATCCTCCCTACACCTCTCGACAGTCATAAAAAAGCATTAAAGCGGCACAACTGCGTCCAAAGTCGAACGCGAATTGGGTGCTCAACCCATTGAACCGGATTCACTCACTTCGAACTTGGGTGAGGGTGCTCAATGTGCATGAGAATAGTGCGAGGAGGTGTTCAATTGGAGCGAGGTTTTGATTGATGAGGGTGGTGGTGTGAGGGTGGTTCAATTGAAAGGTGTCGTGGAGCGTAGGATGAGTGTTCGAATTGGGCATGCGAACAGAGGGCACGGGGGTCTTGGTTTTGAGGGAGGGTGTTCGTGGACGAATTGTGAGGGTGGTGTGCTTGAAGGGTGGTGATTGTTGGAGGGGGTGCGGTGGAGTCGGTGGTGCTTCGGGCACTGGGTGATGCTGTTGTTAGGAGTGGTGAGGCGTGGGCAGCAGGGTGGGTGTGTTGGTTTATTATTATTATTATTAATCTTATTATTATATTATTATTATATATTATTTAATATTTTTATTTTATTTATATTATTATTATTCATATTTAATGATTGATATTTAGTTATTATTATTTCATATTGGAGATTAGATATTATTGATTACTGATTGATAGAATTATGATTATTGATTAGATTATGAATTATAATTATGATGTATTGATGATTATGATGTAATATGATTATGATAGATATATTATGATTATATTATGATTGATATGATATGATTATGAATTATGACTATGATATATAAGTATGATATGAAGTATGATAGTATGAGTGAGTGACATGATATGTAGATATCCGAAAGTATGAATTATAGTTAATAGATATATGTATTACTTAGTTTTTTTTAAAAAAATCTAACCTGTATCATACTGATAAGAGTTTAGAGGTAAAAGTTGTTTATGCAGATAGGTGAAGAATAGCTTTACATGGTGTAATACGTATAACGTATTGATTAGATTATTCATCTGAGACCACCAAAAAAGGGGCATATTCATTCCGTTCTTCCTTACAAAAAAAAAACGAAATCAGTTGTATTTTTGAGTAGTAAACTGGTTAATTGTATACTTCCAATAGAGCAAATGATTAATGTCTGGTCAAATTCAATCACGATTTGGTCAACTTTCTTGGAGTGTTACGGTTTTTTAATTCTAATTTATGTCTCAGAAAAAACAAAAAAAAACTACCCGGATATTACATCCATTAAGGGAATTATGTAAACTTCAAGTATTGTAGTAGAAATAGAGAAATAGATCTACTTAATTTAGTTTGTATTTCTTTCAATCTCTCCCATACTTAACATAAATAATCATAGAAAAAAAATAAATAACTAAATAAAACCTAAAAATTAAACCAATGCGTTTGGACTAGTCTCAATACCGTCCAACTACCTCCCAAATGTACAACATTAACAAACGTACGATCTGGAGAAAAAAACAATATCGACCATTAACAGTAAGAATTTATAGTAGAGTATATACGTAGTATAGAGATGTGAAGTAATAGTAGATGTAAGGTCGCATATAACATACATTACCTTTAAAATATATAAAAAATCTTAAAATCCAACTTTTGAAAGCAATATACGAAGTATATAAAATGCACAAAATAAATAGAACAAGGTATCTTTATTGATATTGACTTTACAACTGTAGTAATCTTTTAGTAATCAAAAATATCAATTAATTATTGACAAGTCGTAGATACCTTATAGAAATCAATACCAAATCATAACAAACATGGATCAAATAAAATTTAACCTACAACAAACTTAGACCACCATTATAATTATAAGGAGATTTGTTTATTGTAACGATTTCATTCTCATATACACATCGATTTGTCTTCAGTAAAGTTACACAGATGAGATTCTTCAATTTGCAATAGTTTTAAGTAATCTTATATTGATTTTTTGAATTAGTGAAAGTACAAAAAATTTTGTGATCAGCAGCGTAATCTTCATCAGCGAATATATTGAATCTAGTACCTGTCTTGATGGATACGCAATAAAGAAAAAAAAGAGTGATACTTACTATATGTTGGGATCATCTTTGGAGTTTCAAAATCTAATCAATCAATAGACATACTCTTCGATAAATCCACTCTCAATTTATTTCTAACTTTTCTAATTAGTTGATAAAAATGCTAAAAAACAATTAATGAAGTAATAATGTGTTGAATATAATTTTTTTTTATTTTATTGGTTAATAACTAATATACTATAAAATACTTGGGATAAAATAAGTTATTTTAGAATAATAAAATCAATAATCACGAGTATCAAATGTATTTAGTTAATGCAATTTGATTTATTGAAACCTAACATATCTCGAAATTATCATAATAATACATGTCATAGTGACAACTTTTCATTAGAATTGTGCCAGTTTCAATTATTGAAATTTGAATTAGTTGTTCCAACTTGATTTCTTTCCCTTCAACATGTGGTAGGACAACACAAATAATTATCAATATATTCCCTTATTCTACTCTTTTTGGGTCCACAACATCTTTTCCTCTACCCTTTTCATCTATGGTCCCGCATACTTTATTAAATTATACATTTCACTCACCTTCCATAACAAAATTCTTCTCAAAGCACAAAACTTCAAAATGGAACATATATAAAAAACGGAAGTCCTAACGATTATAAAGTTTTTTTAATATCATCCTTGATTGAAAATCAATAATGTGTATATACCATACTGCACAGGTTGGCACATTACCCGATCAAAATGTATTGCGCTTTCTTCAGTTTCCTCATGTTGAATCTCTTAAGGGTCTCATCAAACTATAAACCAGGATAATTAGGAAATGCGCATATTATTAGCGCCATTTTGTTTACTACCTTTCTCACTATACTCCATTGAAATCAGAGCAAAACTTTCTTCATACAAGTATTATTTCTTTTCTCTAAATAATTTGCTTATTTTTTATTCATTTTCGTTTTCAACACTTTCATACCCTTTGCATTACATGATTTTTTTTTTAAATTATCATTTGCATTTCATTGCACAGTAATTATTTCTTTGTTTCAACTGAATTATCTATTTATTCTCTGGTATCAATTATTTATATTTATTATCTTAATATTTGCACAAATATGCAAGAAGATGTTAATTGTTTGATTGATATTTACTTGGAAATATCACGTGTCTGTTTTCCAGGGTTGGTCCAAATAAATTGGTTAAAAACGTATTTTAGCAATAATATGTTACTGTTACCGGTTCTCTATTAATTCTGTCTAGTCTCTTCATTCGATATGACAGTTTAACAGTCTAATGATTTTTTGGTATTACTATGAGTACTTCGAAATTTAAGGGATGTTTAATGCATGTTTCCGTGTTTCGGTGCAATGGTCCGTTAGACTGATTGGCTTGTTCATCGAATAGCCATCGTTTTAGTCACGCATTTATCAGCAAAAAAAAACTGGTATAAAAATGATTATATGGTAATTGGCCAATTTTGAAAGACATGAAAAAGCATGTGTGAAATATATATGAGATCGGACGTGAGACTATATTTACATATAGTAATTCGGAACAGCAGGGCGTAGACGGAGAAACAACTTCTCTATATGAAATTGGATGGAACATAAACGAAATTTTTCTTCGTTATCTTGTTATAGTTGGAGGCTGAGACTCCTATAACTGTGTAGATTGTATATAATATTAAGTTAGTTTGAGGAAATGCCTTTTGATAAGGATATGCGCGATAAGTTTTTGAATCAGTAAGATCTATCAACATTGAGTAATTTTATATTATATTTCTATTTTTCGAAAAAGGCTATCAGTACCATCGTATTTGCTTCAGTACTAAGGCACAGTAGCAATTTTTGTGCTGTTGTTGAACATAGATGTCTCATCTTTAGATAATAATCACATATATCACCACTCACAACCCACATTCTTGCTTCTCAGTTCGTTTTGTTTGAAATGTTAGCATCAAGAAAGCAAATTTTTTGTCAAGAAACTGCTGATATTAAGCCATATATTTTTATTAATATTGTCATTAATGCTTAATCTATGTGGAAATTTTTTTTTTAATTATATCGAATTTTGAATAAATATTTGTTTGCATGAAAAAGAAACTCAAAACTAACTTTATTCCATTTAACTTGTTGTTCCGTGATTTCATGACATGAATACGATCTATCTTCACCGTCTCTTTACCTGGCCTTTCTAAGAGTAAATAAAAAATATTTAGAAAGTGTTAATTGACATGCTTGAACAAATTACAGCATAATGGATTCAAATACTCTTATGATTACATAAAGGCTTAGATAGTTTAGAATCCGGGGTGTAACTTTTTTGCTTTTGTCATGTCAATTCAGGAATCTGATCTTTAGTAAAAATTAATACATAAGGTGGATACGATGGCTCATTAAGAAGCAAGGGACTTAGCAAATGTAAGAACAGCATGAATCTGCTTTGCCGTAAGACACTAAAAAGTCATTTCCATCAACCTATTCAACTGATTTCCATAAACGAAGCGGTGAACAAGGAGTTCATCGTAATGATGTTCTAAAGGTTAATTATCGAAACTATTATGAAACTCTTCATGTGTCACTGAATCTAGAGTTTTTTTTTTTCCTTTTAGCTATGATTTGATTATGAACTAGGTTTTTGTTAATAAAAGAAGAGTTCACACCATCTTTGTACTAAATATGGTTTAAACTTTCCCAATTTTCTTTCCTACTAACAACCAGATTTAAAGGACCTATTTAGTCGTATTAATAGCATAATAGTTCTCTATGAGTTGTTCGCCAGACCACACCAAACAGGCCGCAAGTATCCCAAAATCGATCTTATGAAGGAACAAGGTGGTCTCATTGCGGAGCTAGACTTTGTCCGATCAAAGAACAAAGAATCTTAATGTCTTGACATTAAAGAACTAAAGATCATCTCCAACAACTTCAACAATAAGCTACTTTGATTTGCTCAAAAAGAAACATGTGAACAAGGGGGTTCAGTGTATGCTTTCAGGATGAGTACTACTTTATTCTACCAAATCTTGAAGCCTTTCATGTGGTTGCTACTTAATCTAAGTTATCTTTCGTTTCTAAATAGTTCAAAGTATGTTTCTAAGAATGAAAAGAGTCCTTTTCTGTGCTTGGATCGTTGACTCTCCCACTCCTCACCCCCAAGATCCCATTTCTTCTCTATATCAAACAGCTAGTAAAAACCTATTCTTGTGATATTGATAAGCAGGGTGAATGATTCTCCTAAGGGGTTCTGTTACCCCAGCCAAATACATAAGACAGCTCAGTCAATACAATGAAATCTAAACATAAGAGTCCATTCAGTCGCAGATTCTGGAATCGCTATATGCATGTAATGATGAAATTGCAACCGACTTGTTACTGCCAGAATCACATTGATCATATATTAGAAACTTACCGAATGATTTATTTTGCATGAATACCTCTTCCATGGTTTGAATCACTTGGATTTAAGATTTCTTGCATAAACTAATCCTTCTTCAATGGTGTCCAAATACACAGTTTGAGAATGACATAAAATACTTTAAATTTGAGATATGCATTGCATACTCCGAATAAGTGATGTTCCAGTACCAAGTAGATGCCATTTACAACCAAAATGACTTCTAGTAAGGAAACGGAGATTTGCCATCAACAGGACACATATTACTGTAGAGGGAAAGACAATCTTATATATGAGTAATAGTGTTCAACTTTCACTATAAGATACTTATTTTAACCAAAATTAATGTGTATTTTATATTAATTCCTCGTTCACAAATCCATATTCGTTGTCTTTGCTTACCACAGTTCCATTCCATCCTGCAAAATAGACAATTAATTAAAATTCTATTAGATTGTTTCACAACTTAGAGTGGGAAAAACTGTCACAATAAAGTATAGTCACCAGAAACAAGCTTGAGTGAAATATTATGATAACTCTTCTATAAATTCCTTTGGAGAAAACTGCCCGCTACTTTTTTGGCTCGACGTGACCTAATGGCAAGATGATTTGACGTGATTTGGCATGTAATTGAAAAATCCGACCAGTATTTGTTTGACATCAATTCACCAAAAAGAGAAAAGGCATTTCTAAAAGCTGCTTGCCATTGGGAGTTAATGCAGCGAAGTTGTCTTGATTGGGTTGAGTTGAAATCAAATACTTAAATCGCAACAATCATTTCTTTTCAAGGATGTATTTCTCATATTAGTCACAAATCATGCCAATAAGGAGAATGATTTGGCAATGAATGTCTACCTAGTCAATTGCTCTATATAAGATGTGATTTTGGGAAGCTCCTAATTGTTTGTATTTTCCCGCACTGTGTAAATTAGCAAATATATCAAACTGGCTGAATTCTGAGTCCAATATAAAGAGATGCTACAGATGACGAAAAGTTTGACAAGTATTGGTGTAGCGCGTGATATTCTTCGGATTAGCAACTGCTTTCACCTAAATTCGTTCTTCACTGAATTCTATTTGCCAAAAATTTAATGGAATGAAACTGAAGCTGAAGCTAATCGAGGATCGTCATATTTTTTAGATTGTTAGAGAGTAAAAGAGTCACTACTCATAGATGAATCTGATGATGAGAACCTGCCTTCAATTACTGCCGTACGTACTTCTGATGTATTCAAAGAAAGAAAAAAAATAACCTACACTCAATAGGCACCTCGTATTTTTGAAGGTCTCAAGCCGACACACTTGAAGATCTGGATAATCATACTTGTGAAACACTAAAAAATTTTCCTGTCTGTGCATAAGATGCAAAAGACATCCTAAGCTATCCAATATTCTCAGTTGATCATGAATCATTTGATGTAGGGGCGAAGTTTTTGGGTGCAAACGCAGTAGAACACACCCACAATGATTGAAGACTTAATTCACCAGGTGTTACGAACAGAATAAACTCGGTATCAGGAACAAAAAATACAATAACCTAACATTTCCATTTTTTTCCTGTTGCTGTTATTCACATTTGCTCCATGTTGTTGTGCATTATTCAGACTCAGCTACTAATTGCCCCTACTATCTTTGCGATGTAACGTACCGTGGAGTCAGTTGGAAAGGTATACTCATCCTTGTTATATATAATTTACCTCTGTATATAAAGTAATTCAGATGCAGAACTTAATTCTATGAACCAAGTTCATGCCCAAAACATTAATTTCTTAGTCGATCTCGAGAATCAGGCACAATCCCAAAACACTTAATGATGGTTACAAAATAGTCTTACTGAATAAATGAAAGTTTGGTGATTTCATCCAATATATTTTCATTTAGATATTTGTGGAAGTCCTTGTAAACCCCGAACTGGAGGCATTGATATTGTTTAATATTCAATAGGATCGATTAGATTATATACAAAGATCTAAAGTGAATAAAAATCTCTTAGTTTAGGCAATCATTTTCTTCTCTCATTGAACCTTTCCCTCTCTTATTCTGCTCATGTCACCTGCAAACCATATGTGTGTTAGGTCGTGAGAATGTTATTCGTGAAGTCATGAACCAATAACCTGTGGTAATCGAAGAGGTTACAAATGATAAGGTCTCAGACCTGAGTACTGTTGCGACTGTGGAGTGGTGATTATTAAATTCTGGCATCTTCCTGCATTGCAAACAGAAAATGCTGTAATTTTTATCTGGTAAACGTCTAAACAGCAGGCTTTAACATTAACATTTATGGAATTAACAATAAGTCCATCTATAAATTTGAAAGAAATGTTTAAGATTTAAAAACCGATTACTAGGAAAAAAACTCAAAATTACGAATCCATTCGATAATTTCTCCCTTCTTACATTTTGCTTCCTCAACTATTAATCATCAAATGATTTAAAGGCATTTTCTTGCATCATGAGAAAAAGCTATACTAAGATACATTGGCACCAAAAAAAATAAAAGACTGTATTTTTTGAGGGATAAAAACGTTAACGTATTTATCAAATTAGACAAAAAGTGCTTAATTGTCCAAAACTCAAAATAATACTTGTAAAAGTTTTCCAACCTGAATCACTTGTGATTTGTGACTAGACCAATGAGCTAATGACCATTTAACCAAATAACAAATAATACAATCACTATACATCACCTTAAATCCTCGAATAGTTATAAGTAAGGTTAGTTTAATAACTATTAAGTATTTAGTGCTATATAAAGAGTTCACATCAATCAGAAAATTCAATAGATAGAGACAGAAATACTAAAAACAAACACTAAAAAGTTTAATTCCAATCAGAAAAATAAAAATTTATATCAATTAGACCAATCAAAATTCAGATAAATGAACATAAGCTCTTACTATGGTCTTGGTCGATAAAAAAATCCACCTGCGACCGGGTCGAGGATTACTTTACATTGCTGCTCAGTAAACTCATACAACAAATTAGTCTCACTCGATGAAGGCAACTGAAAATTTAGAGGCGCTAATAAATCAAACCCGGCGTTGATATTGAAGCCCAACTCTGGGCATTTTGTATAACAACAACTATAGGGTAATGTAGACTTAATAGAATTTCATCGACTATTCATTTGCTTCTATTATTTATTGTGAGCTTGATCACTCAATCTATCGCTAGCAGGACCGTATTTGTATTAATTTTCATGTAACTTGAAAGAATTGCATCGACGTTGGTTCATTTATGTTATTTAGTTCCATTCAACTTTCCTTTTCCTTTTTGTTATCAATTTATATTTTTATGTGAGTAGTGCTGCTTCCCAACGCCGCTGTTCTGATACTCCCTCGAACTCTTGTATAAACAAAACTTTAAAAAAGAAAAAACATAGTTATCACTCAAAAATGAGTGAGTTTATACACCGATGGTAACAATATACATTCTCTGACTACACTTTTATTTATTTTTAATAACTTAAATTTGAATATACTGTGTATTTGGGATTGAAAGCTAAAATTAATCAATCCACGTTTCTCTTCATCACAAGTCGAAGCTACTAGCTAACAATAATCATTAACATTTAAAAAAATGTAGAAAAACTGGATTAGCATTTCGATAAGATATTTGATAAACGACGATTTTTTAGCATCAAGTTCACCATAGATCAAGCAACCTAAATATAGAAAATTAATAGCATAATATATTTTATTACGACAACGATCGTCGTAGAGTCATAGTTGATCCTTGTGTTTCATAAGGCCAACAAAACATCATAAAATAAACTTGAATATGCTAGTTTGTATTCAATGAAAGCTCCTAATATAAGAAATTGAACAATTCAATTTAAATTTTTTTGTTAATTAAATGCTTAGAACAGTTTGAAGAGTGCATACATACTAATCATAACTTCATTTCATTCATGATTTGATCTCATACTATTAAGATGAGTAATATAGTATATGATTATTATTAATAATATTATTTTATGAATACCTCAATCTATCATGCAAAACTATATAACACCTGTGCAAACAACAGTTTCATCCATCCAAACACATTCATTCTATATCTTCTCAAAATGCTCAAACCATGTGTTTCATCTCCTTCCTTCTCAATGACTTGTCGTGGTTTCGTCTGCTAGCGATTTATTAAACCTACAGCCCGCCCCGAATACAACACGCCGCCAACTTTATCTCTCTCCGGTTATAATCCGCCTGTTTTACTCTCCATCGCCTAAGTATTCAACCAGACCGCTTATAATCCGGTCTCCCATCACCGTTCATAAATAATCTCCCGTGTACTGCCTTCACCTGTAACAAATCCCCTGAATATTCACCATTCACCTTGTACAAGTCCCTACGTACACTCCTTCATTTACAAATCTCAAAATTTCTTCATTCACCAATGTAAGATCTCCTGTGTACACACCAATCTCCACTGACAATAGCTCCAAAAACTCACCATACCCCGTTACAGTCCCCAGAAATCACACCTTACAGTTTATACATCTCCAAATATCTCCTCACCAATTACAAGTCCCCTTCTACACAACATCTCACAATAACAAATCTCCAAAATACTCACCATCACCGATGTACAATCCTCCCAGAAACACACACTTCCAATTACAAATCTCCAATATTCCCCTCACCAATGTACAAGTCCCTTCTATCACCATCCCACAACAAATCTTCCAAAACTACTCACATATACCGTGTACAAATCCCTAATACACACATCTCCTATACAAATCACACAAACTTACACACCATCTCCACATATAAATCGCCCACGTACACTACCCATCACCAAATATACATCCATCTCTTTATTTACAAGTCACCAAAATCACTATACACCATCTCCAGTTAAAACCCACACCCTGTACAAATCACAAAATAACTCCTTCACCAATTTACACTACATTCTCCCGATATAATCACACCCTATTAGGTCACCAATAACACCCATCACCAATACAATCTCCAACTTACTCCCATCTTCACTTTTATCTCCCATCAATTGTCAAGGTCCAATGTATGAGACCCAAATATGAAATCCAAAATAGTCCCACACCTATCAAGAAGTTCCATCTCCTCATATAAGTCACCGTTACAACGCACCTGTATACACTCCATCGCCCATTATAAGTCTCCAACTTACTCCCCATCTCCATTCTGAGATCCCAGAAAAAACCCATTACAATCAACCCCCGATCTAATAATCACCCTTGATACTCCATCCCGTAATTTATAAACACCAACTACACACATCTCAGTGTATAAGTCTCCGATTTACCTCCATCCCCCGTACACAAATTCACCTATCTTACACACCATCTCCGGTTTACAAGTCACCAAAATATACCTCCTCCAATCTATACACCATTCCCCTAAATACAAACTCTGAATACCACTCATCCCATTTACAGGTCTCCAACTTACCCCCTCTCCAGTTTATACTCCACACATTGTACAGAGGCTCAATTAACAAAGCCAAAATCTGATACTCCAAAAATATCCATCACTATCAAGAAGTCTCAACCCCTACGTAATCACCTGTTTACAACAAACCCTATACACTCCTCACCTATTAAATTTCCCACTTCTCCCATCCTCCAGTGCTGAGATCCCAGAGTATGAAACCGTCCAGTTTACAATCAACCCATCTATAAATCACTTTATACCGCATCATACTATTATAATCTCCAACTCACAACCGTCCAGTTATAATCTCCCTTACGCTCCATCCCCTGTACACAAATCACCTACTTACACACCATCACCGTTACAATTCCCAAAATATACACCTTCTCCAATCTATACTCCATCCCCTGAATCAAATCTTTGAATACACCCCATCCCCTATTTACAAATCACCAAAATATACGCTTCAACGTTTCTCCCCATTCCACCATTATAGCTCACCATCTTACACTCCACTCTCCTATTTACAATCCTCCAGTCTATACAAATCCATATTATAGCATCTCCAGAGACAACTCCAGCATATACTTCCAACGTTTTCAAATGCTATAGATACTACAACATCGATACTATTTAATAGTATTTATTGACTATTATGTATGTAAATCCCAATTAGGGGATAAGCCACAGCCATATAATTGTATTGTTAGTTTCTTTCTTCATACCATGCTTAAATACATTATTATTTTGTTGTTTTCGTGACTCAATCACTGTGAACATCTAAAAAACTATACACTATTTCTATTATTCATGCTAAAATTTCATGCAATAAAAGTAATACCAAATTAATTAACTTGTTCCGTTAAAAAAAAATTTAATTAGACAATGAATATATATTTAATAATAATATATAATATATATATATATATATAAAATATATTATATAGATATATAATATAAAATATATATATATATTATATATATATATATAATACGAAGTAATTGAATGAGTAAGAAAATATTGTACACAACATTCTTTTATAGTTAATGTAAATTATAAATATTTAACTCGTGCATGCATTGTTTATTAAAATCTTGCACGTTCACCTAAAACTTAAACTATTCGCCACTCGTCTGGTGAAGAGTTAATACTATATTAATATATAATATACTTAATCTGTCGTTGCAATTTACTTTCTTTAAACATTGATTTTTGGGTTTGATGACAACCTGAAAAATAGAGAAACACATTTTTTATAAGCACAAAAACTTAGAATCACTTAGGATTATCTCACAGACGTTTAATTTCAAATGCGTCAAACATATTTTACAAGGATATAAAAAAAATCACAGAACATTCTGCTTAGTCTTTGCGTTAACAACATTAAATCCTCGAGTGTGTTGATCTTTTTTCATATCGGTACTTGTTTTTTATATATATCTATTACTCATGTTGAAATTACAAAAGTAAAACCTTTTGCTTTTTTTTTTTTTCAAAATTCAAACCACTCAGTTTCTTCCCTCATCACTATTTTTTATCCTCAAAAATTTTCCTATTTCTCAAGCTCCCCCTTTGCTCCGGTATAAAAAGAAAGAAAAACGTAGCCCACATCATTACAGCAGCCAATATAAGACAACACTCCAACGTTACTGTTCCGCACTCAATTCATCCCGACTAAACACACTCACCAACCATTCACGGACATATGCCAAACCGCCTTGCCGACCGCAATAGGAAAAACCTCCGACAATAGACCTGTTAATTTGCCCAAGCCCAATGAGAAGGTTGACCAAAAACACAAACTGCAATCAACACATAAACATGTGCCAATGGGCTTGTGACCGAGTGACAAGATACTTGGACCCGAGCCCAATATTGATAGGCCAGGACCATTCCGGATGAACCAAAGAAAGAGGCCTCCTACCAACTTGTCTAGGAAATTAAACCTGAAATCCATGACAAAATTGGTCTTTGATGCCCAGATACAGTTAGCAATTAAGCGCTTTCGTCTTGTCATCCGGCGGATTTGAAACCGCCGGATATATAGATAGGGCGCCGTTCAGGAGCTTGCATGAAAAGTTGATCCGATTCACGATGAGGACCGACGAGTCGAGATTTGGCTCCAAATTACTCCTCCATACACTTTTCCCCACAAAGCTGGCTGATGCTGCCAATTAGTCATTGTTATCCATATTAAAAATTCTAAATATAACGTTAAGAATCTTTCTATACTATAAAAAATCTTTAACATAAAATAGATCATCATTTTAAAATTTCAACGACTTATCCGTTCAAAATATTACAACGCAAGAAATTTTATAGACTAAAAAATTCCTTATTGTATTTTTATTTGAAAACTGGCACCTTTTAAAAAAAACTAAAGTAAATAAAGGCGCAATTTTTCTGAAGATAACGATAAAAAAATGAAAAAAGGCCAAAAAAAAAAAAACAAAAATACATAACTCCCAACTTTATGATTCCCCAACCTAGCTTCAGCTTCCTCTCATTATTTTCAGATCTTAAGCAAAATACCTTAGCTTCATTGACCGTCTCATCACAACCACTCGCCGATTCGGGCATGAACGAAAACACCAAACCAACACCAAGCCGAACACACCAACGCATCATGCACCCTCCAATCCAACCCTTAGGATTCCTGCAAGTAGGTTTGACAAATACCCTAGTCAATATTCCACCGTGATAAAACCCTCTGCAGCGAGCTCATAACCAACTGTCATAGCCGGATATCTCGCCGTGTGAGGTCGATCAGAGGATAACCACTCCGATGCAGCCACACACGACCGCCAATTAATGATAGCATACGACGGCTACCCCATGATAATGCCCACGAAGAAGGCCGCGCGAGGACGATTTATACCTGCCATGAGTCCGAGCGCCGATAGAGAGCTATTAAGGAAAACTAGTAGCCCTATAGCACTCTTGTTCTACTCTATCCAATTTCAGGTCCTTTTTTGTACAACCTTGCTCCGCTCATACCATGTCTGCACGCAACATCTCGTATGACATGTGAACAAGACTACAATATTTGTTAATTACAAACTGTGCACGTACGGACAATCTAATACACACAAATTGAATACATATTGGGAGTCTAATTCAACAACCAAATACGAAATAATAAATTAATCGAAACGTCAAATTCATAGTGGTAGGTCCCACCTCCGTACTTGACGGGTTGTGGGCAAAGAATATCTCATAGGTGAAACAAAACAATTGTAATAGATAGACTGAATTTAAATTAATAATATTTTTGAGTTACTCCTCCGTTCCTTAAAGTTCCTCCATAGGTTTAATTTGACATTCACAATTGAAGAATCTTTGAAATAATACATTTTATAGAATATTATATCATGGTGTTTGTTTGATCGTGGTGATGAATACATTAAATCAATTGTTATAATTTTACAAACTATACAACTAAAGATATAAGAGTACAAACAGCATTTGGAAGCTTATAGGACTGTACTCTTTAAGGAACAGATGGATATATGTTAATCTGAATTTTTGAGTGTTAATCACTAAAAAATTGGTATAAATAGTCTTTTAAGTTAATTCTAGGCACAGATAAGTGTGGGATTGCTCTGGGTTATATGTTAATTACTCCAATATATATTATAGTATATATCCCATCTACAATTGGGATGAAACATGTAAAAAATCCCAAATTAAGGCCTATTGACAAAAGAAAAGATTCCAAGAATTTTGAAAAAAATATATTTAAAAAGTTCAAAATTACAATGATCACAAGAAGTGAGATTGCTTGAAATTAATATACATTATTAAAATATTGGGCATAAAAATTTATTTTCCATAAGTTTTTTTTCACATAATAAAATATATATTCATTTATTCAATATCAATTCGGCTATAAATAACAACTATCTTTTATACATAGTTTATACTATTAATTAATTGTGTTAAGGTGATGTTAATATATCTTATTATATGTAATGTAACTATGATTACTCTAAATAGTTTAAATTTATACTACAGTAACAATTCCCTAATTCAAGTTTTCCTAAAAAAAAGTACAATCTTCAATTCAATGGTTTAATCCTAAATTAAAAATTTCACCAACTTATCAATGGAATAATAATTTTAATATTTCTTAGTAGTTCAATGACAAAATACACTTCACATCACTCTTATTTTCCCATATTCTAAATATCAAATCAATATATTAAACAACAAGCCTTACATATTAATAAGGCTAATTAAATAATTAAAGTACTGCATATTGTCACATTTTCAGTTAAAATTATTATTCACATTAAATTTCGTAATCAAAACTAACTAAATAACACCTTAACAATATGAATTTATCCAAATAAGTCTCTAGTATCAATCTAACTATTTTGTATGTTGTCATTTTCATCATCCCAATTATGTATGATCCTAGAAAACTTATTTAAAGTGGATTAATGAAGAGAAAGTGTACTTGTTAGAGAACGTGCATTGCATATATAATTGTGAACAGGAGCACAGGCAAGACATACTTGTTCAATGCTCGCTTGGTTCGTTTCGGTTTCGAATCCCACTTGTTTTAAGGTGTCTCACCTCACCTTCAACTTGTTCTACAGTCATATATATATCTGAAGAAATGAAGATATGAATGATGATTATACTTACTGTCTTTATTATGATTCTATATAATCAAATCTCAAAATATGATTTTCCCTCTTTTATTTCACCCAGTTTTAGTGTTGAATAAGCAGAATGCATCCAAATGAAATAGTAAAAATAATGATTTTAAGAGTATAAGATCTTTTTTGTTATTTATATATTATTTATTCGAAAATAAAATAAAATAAATGCTTATGGAAAGTGAAATTTTTGATTGTTTGAGTAATTGTTTAATTGTGCAAAATAAAAGCTTTAATAAAGCATCATCATAGCATGAAGTAAAAAATAAAACTAATATGTATGAGCTGTTATTATTATTATTGTTACTATTTGGTGGAAGAATAAAGGTATAAATGGCAGTGCTAGTCTATATACCATAAACAATTTGCCTTTTGCTTTTATTTCAATCCAGTAACCCAAAGAGAAGACTGATTTTTTATACACCGTCCCAATGCAAGAAGATATAATTGTTTGATTGAATTTGACTGGGAAGTAAAGCGTCTGATTTTCGAGGGTTTGGGTTCCATTGATTGCCGTTTCAAATTGGGGTTAAAAAATGATACAAAAGGTGTGTAATTTTAGCTGTCACTATTAATTCTTCTAGTCATTCATTCGGGTAACAGTTTTTAAACATTCAACTTTTTTTGTTTGCTATGGAGTAGTTCAAAATTTAGGGATATTTATGCARTGTTCCTCCGTGGTTTTTCGGGTGCGAATGAGTCGGTAGACTGATGGCGTGTGTACAATAGGTTCATCAAATCGTCGYCCGTTTTAGTCACTGTGTTTATTAGCAAAAGCCKATATAAAAATGAGRTAATGYTGATTGGGTTTGTGTAAGTAAAAAGTAGGAGGGCAAGTTTTGTAAGACATGGAAAAACGCATAGTGGTAGGAAATTAAAGGGTTGGTTGAGGCTAAATCTTTGACAAGTAGTTGAAAAGCGAGGYCGTAGATAGAAAAAACGARGTACTAAGATGGAAAGTGGGTAGWACATAACYGAAATTTTCTTTATCTTGATTGATGAGGTTTATTTATGTGGATGACTTCCCATAATAATCACTTTTGGTTCATGTTAGCCGACCACACTTATGGYAATAAGGCTCTGATTGATTGATTGAGGAGGTTTGAGACTCTATATGTGCTAGGACTTGGTTATGCATATTATTAATGTGTAGTTTGAGAAAAAAGCCTTTTGATAAGGATGATGGCGATTACAGTTTGTAAGTTGTAAGACTATCACCATTATTTGTAAATTGTAAGTAACACGATGTGAAAAATCTACCGCGCACCATGTATGTTGCTAAGTAGCTTAGTACTAATTTGGTATTCAGCAAATTTGTTCTGCTGAACAAAGGATGTTTCACTTCTTAGGAAAAATAAAAAAAAACACCATGACACCCACATGTCTTTACTCCATTATGTTTTTGTTTCAAATGTTAAGCATCAAAGAAAGCAAAATTTTTGTTGTTCAAGAAACTTGGCTGATAATGAGGTCGTCAGGTTAGAAATTCCATTAATGCTTACTGRTGATTGAGAATTTTGGMAAATTTTGACAATATTGCATGAGAAGAACTCAAAACTCACTTTATCCGTTAACCTTGTTGTTCCGGGTGATTTCTGACATGGCATACGATGTCTTTATCTTCACCATCTCTTGTACCTGGCTCTTAAGTAAAATAAAAATATTTAAAAAGGTGTTAATTTGAGATGCTTGAACAAATGCTACAACATAATGATATCGAATGTTACTCTTAGAATTACAACTAAGGCTTAGATAGTTTAGATTCCCGTAGGGTGTAATTCTTGCTTTTGCATGTATTCAGATTACCTGATCTTTTAATTTAAAAATATTATAAGTGGTGGACGAGATGGCTCATACTGCAGCAAGCAGTGATTAGCAAATGCGGGGACATGCAGGAATGCTTTCCGTTAAGACATTGAAAGGTCATCCTCAGTCACCTATAGATGTAGTGTGCTCAGAAACGTAGATGGGGTGAACAAGGAGATTGCAGTGTAATGATGTTCATTCGAGTAAAGTAATCAAACTAATTATGAGACTCTCTTTGGTAAATGAACAGATTTTTCTTTTAGCTATGGATTCTGATTTTGACTATCGCGCTTTGTTAGACAAGAAGAGTTATTGAGTCATGAATTTTTGTTCTAATTGGTTTTTACTTCAATTTTCTTCTACTGAACAGATGTTAAGACAGTGATTAGTTATATGTAATTTATGCAGATAATGAGTCTCTAATGAGTGGTCTGTTCAACAGACACACAGTAAGAAAAAAAAACAAGGGGGGTCCGGCAGGGATTTAATAATGCTCGGTAATCTATGGCAGGACAAGAGTGGCTCATATGCGAGTGCAAGAGGTGACTTTGGATGCAAAACAGGACAAAAGGAATCTAATGTCTTGACAATCCAAGAAGTGAAAGAGAGATCATTATCGCAGACAATAGCACGATGCAACAGGATAGCGCGTAGCTTTGTCTATTGGACGTGCTCAAAAGAGACATGGAGTGGACAAAGAGGGTTCAGTGTAGTCTGTTCAGGATGAGGTACGATACTAAATTATTTAGCACAAATTCATTGAGAGCCCTTTACTCAAGTGTTCTAACTAAAGAATACATCCTTTAGAATCTAAATAATGGTTTGGAAGTATGTTTCTTAAGAATGAAGACTTGAAAGAGCCCTTTTCTGTGCTTGAAAGTTGGATCTCACCACGCCACAAATCCCTATTTTCCTCTATACATCAGAGATATTAAACAAGACTGCCTTGGTATATCGTGATCAAGCAGGGTGAAGTCAGTTTTCTCAAGGCTGGTAAGTGGTCACCTCGTCCATATATAAGAACGGAGGCTCAGTAAAACAAATGAATCTAATAATCACAATAATTGAAGACGTGCATTCAGCTCACGGATTACGTCTGAGAATGTCGTCTGCAGATGTTATTGATGAAATTGCAAACGATTGTTACTGTTCCAAGATTCACCTTGTGATACCAATCATATTGAGGAGAGACTAGCAGAAAATGATTATTTTTGCCATGAAACCTCTCCATTGTGATCACTTGGAAGATCTATCTCTTCTTTAAATTCTTGGATTTAGAGATTTTTACATAAACTTAATCCTTATTTAGCGATTGGTTTCCCAAACATACAGTTGAGAATGACATAATAGAAATTTTAATTTGAGACTTGCATCGCTCTCTCTGAATTAAAGGGGATATAATCAGGTAGATTGCCATCAATCTAAAATGTGGACTTCTAGTGAGGAACGAACTTTTTAGCCATCACGGACTATTGACAGAGAGGAAAAGACATATTTTATCATGAGTAAACAGTGTCATTTCACCTTTCTCGCTTATCTTACCCAATTACATGTATCTTTATGTTATCTCGGTGCAATCATATGTTTTCTTGCTGAAATGCACCAGTGCCATTAACTTGCGAGAATGAGTATTATAACCATCTACTTGATTTTTCAGTAGACTTTGAAGTAAGAAAACAAGTAATTACAATGTAGTTACACTTCAGATGACAAGCTTGAAAATTTAGTGGATAGCATCTCTAAATGAATTCCTTTTTGGAGGAACTGTCACGGCTCGTTGTTTTGTCTCAATACTATTAGGCTAATGGTGAGTGGATGTTTACGTATTTTCATGTAATTGAGAAATCCGTGCAGTGTTTGTTTTGGACATCACAAAAAAAGAAAAGGCATTTCAGAAAGCTGCTTTGGTAAGTTGGGATTAGACATGAAGAAAATGTGCTTATTGTGGGTCGAGTTGGAAATCAACATATTGTTATGCTGCAACAATAAGTGTCTTTCAAGGATGTATTTTCTCACATGACAAATCAAGAAACGGCCCTAGTGAGAAAAGGGAATTTGCATGGAAGTGTCAACAAGGTTAAAAATTGCTATATGATGAAGGAGGTTTGGAAAAGGTTCCTACTTGTATGTTTTTTATGATGTGGAGATTAAGTAAATCTATATCAAGCGGCTGAATCTCGGTTCAAAGGTTAAAGATAGCTATCTAAGATGGTAGAGAGCTTGACAATATTTGGTGCAACTGATATTTTAGGAGTAAGCAACTTGCTTTCACCTATCCGATCTGTTCCTTCATTGGAGTTACTATTTTCTAAAAAATTTTTGGAAATGAAGACTAAGCTGCGAATTGAAAAGGATTTCGTATATTTTTAATGATTTTTTAAAGAATACAAGATCACAACCTTAGCAAGCTGATGATGATGGATAACTGCACTCAGACGGTCCGAATGCCTGTAGGCACCTCTATTAATGCTCCTATAAAGAAAGAGAACCTGAACTAGCACGAGGTGGATCTGTATTTTGAAGGGTCACTATGTCTCACATCAAGATTCTCGAGAGATCCTATACTTGGTGGCAAAAAAGACAAAATGTCCCTGTATCTCATAAGATGGAAAAGACTTCTCTATGTCCAATATTCTCAGTTGATGCCAGGAAATGCATTTGATGAAGGCGAGCAGATTTAGGGTGAAAATCGCAGTAGATTCACTCAAGCAATGATTGAACTTAATGTGCACCCAGAGGTGGTTACGATGAAATACACTACTCGTAGCAGGTAGGGCTAAGAAAAGATAACAATAAATATACATATTAATTTCTTGTTATTTGGAGTCTTCCACATTAGCTCCATGTTTTTTGCAGCTCCATCTTCAGGACTTCAGCTACTTCCAATCCCCTCCGCATGACTAGTACTCCCGATCTTTCCCTGATGATCGCTAATCCACTCTCGAGAGCCGTGAATCATTCTAGGTATACTTATTCTTTGGTTATTAATATATTTGTGTATTTCGAAGGTTATGAATTTAGTTCATTGCTACTTATTATCTCAGTGGCCGGGAGTCTTGAATCAGTACACATGACAAGTTGCCACTCAAATCACTTAAATGAGTGATGAACAAAAATGCGTACTGATAGATGATGAATTTTTGGTGAATAATCATCCATACTATAATCTGCTTAGGATTTTTCGAGCTGTGCTAACTTAGTGAACTCGGAAGCATGATGATGTGTTTTTTTAAAGTTCAATGATGAGGAATTAATTAGATGTATATATATATATTTAATGATTAAAAAGTCTGAAGTAATTCTTCTGTTAGATTTAAGCCAATTTTTTCTTCTCTCGAATGTACTTTTCTCTTTGCACTGCGGTCAAGACAATGGTATATGTTAGGGTCGTGAGGATGTTAAACAGTGAAGTTAATGAACTGTGTAATCGTACTAGATTATCAGTACGAGAGTCGATTTCTCAGACCTATCCGCGGTCTTGATGGACTCGTGGCAGGGTATTATTTTGTTTCTTGTGTTACAGTTCACATTCCTGCACAACTTTTTGATCTCACTTCAATGTTCTTTGTGCACATATATATTTACTAATTGAAATTGATCTCAATCTTCTGCTATTGAACCCGTTATTATTCTGACATTTTGCTCTTCCTCGATTAATTTTAAATCGGATTGGAAGATATATTTCTCAGCATAATGAGAAAAAGCCTCTCGAGTATCATTATCGCCAAAAAAAAATAAGGAAAAATGGAACTGAATAATCCACTTTGGTGGTCCTCAAATATATCTAACCGACCGTATTAGGGAATTTAACCTTGGTTACAGCCTAACTGCATATCATTGTACTATTTACCTAAACTGCTAAACGACATTCTACCTTTTTTTCTATTTATATTTTCTCTTTACACCCAGTTTTATTTTTCTTTTTTAAATGGTAAAATCAACTTGCACTAAAAAAGAAAAAAAAGACACCCAACAGTTCCCAAACACCAACCTCGCCACTATCACTCCTCCACATAACACACCTCACTCTCCTACCTCGCCATCTCCCTAAGCCTCTCGAAGTCATAAAAAAAAGCATAAAAGCGGGCACAACTGCGTCAAAGTCGAAGCGAAGTTGGGTGGTCAACCATAACCGGACATCACTCACTTCGAATTGGGTGAGGGTGCTCGAATGTGCAGTGAAGAATAGTGCGGGAGGGTGTTCAATCGGAGCGAGGTTTGATTGATGAGGGTGGTGGTGTGAGGGGTGGTTCGAATTGAAAGGTGTGGCGTGGAGCGGTAGGATGAGTGTTCGAATTGGGGCATGCGACAGAGGGCGACGCTTGGTTTTGAGGGAGGGTGGTTCGTGGACGATTTGTGAGGGTGGTGTGCTTGAAGGGTGGTGATTGTTGGAGGGAGGTGCGGTTGGGCGGTGGTGTTCGTAGGCAATGGGTATGCTGGTTGGTTGGGGGAGTGGTGGTGCGTGGGCAGCAGTGGGGGTTGGTTTATTATTATCTATTATTAAATCTTATTATTTATTACTTATTATAAATTATTTAATATTATTATTATTTTATTTTAATTCATATTTTATTATATTTATTCATTATTATTCCAATGAATAATATTATATTACTGATTATGAATTATGATTATTGATTAGATATGAATTATAATATGATGTAATGATTATGATTATATGATTATGATAGTATACTACTGATTATAGTAATGATTGATTATGATGATGATTATGAATATTATGATATATGATTATAAGTATGATTAGTATGAGTGAGTCTGACTATGGATACTAGTATGCAGTATCCGAAAGTATGAGATTATAGTTGAATATGAGTATAATATGTATTACTTAGTTTTTTTAAAAATATCTTAACTGTATCATACTGTATAAAGTATAGAGGTAAAGTGGTTATGCAGATGAGGTGAAGAATAGCTTTACATGGTGTATCTATAATATTAGAGTTAGATTATCATCCTGCAGACCACCAAAAAAGAGTGGCATACTCATTCCGTTCTTCCTTTTACCAAAAAAAAAACGAAAATCAGTTTGTATTTTTGAGGTAGTCAAACGTTAATCTTGTATACTTTCAATAGGCAAATCGATCTAACTGTCGGTCAGATTCAATCACGATTTGGTCAACTATTGCTTGGAGTTGTTACGGTTTAAGTTTAATGTATGTCTCAGAAAATAACAAAAAAATAACTCGATATTACATCCCATTAAGGGAATTATTAAACTTGTCAAGTATTGTAGTAGAATAGAGAGAATAGATCTACTTATTATAGTTTTATTCTCTTGTCTATCTCTCCCATACTTACATAATTATCATAGAAAAAAACCATAAATAACTAAATAAAACCTAAAATTAGAACCAATGCGGTTTGGACTAGTCTCAATACCGTCCAACTCCTCCGAATTAAACAGTAACAAACGTACGATGGAAAAAGAACAAAACTCGACCATTAAAGTCAAGAGTAGTTTATAGTGAGTATTATAGTAGAAGTTATGTAAGTATAGTAGATGTAAAGGTCTGCATATAAATCATTACTTTAAATTATGATAAAAAATCTTGAACATCAACTTTTGAAAAAGCAATATACGAAGTATTAAAATGCGCAAAATAAATAGAACAAGTATTCTTTATGATATTGATTTACAACTGTAGTATCTTTTAGAAACAAATATCAATTAATTAATTGCAAGTCGTAGATACCTTATAGAAATCAATTACAATCAAACATAACAATGGATCAAATATAAATAACCAAACAAACTTAGACCACATTATAATTTATATAGGAGATTTTTTTATTGTTCGATCATTGCTCACTATTATCACATCGATTGTCTTAGTAAAGTTACACAGATGAGAATTTCGTTCAATTTGCAATAGTTTTGACAGTAGTCTTATTTATTTTTTTTGAATGTAGTGAAAGTACAAAAAATTGTTGTGATCACGCGCTAATCTTCATCAGCGAATTAATTTGAATCTAGTAACTTCTTTGATGGATGAGCAAGAAAGAAAGAAAAAAGAGTGATACTATACTATGGTTGGGATCTTCTAGAGTTTCAAAATCTAATCTAATCTAATAGACTAATACTCGGTAAATCCCACCTCTCAAATTTATTTCTTACACTTTCTTAATTATTGCATAAAAATGGCTAAAAAACATTTAATGAAGGTTAATAAATGTGTTTTTGAATATAATTTTTTTTTTATTTTTTATTGGTTAATAACTTAATATATACCTATAAAAACTTGTGGAAAATAAAACTTTATTTTTAAATAATTACAATTAAAATACGGAGTATCAAATGTTAATTTAGTTTATAGCAATTTGAATTTTATTGAAACCAAACATATGCTCGAAATTTATCTAATAACTACTTCATCCGTTTTCTATTAGATGTTCCAGTTTCTATTTTAGGAAATTTGGAATTAGTTGTTCCACTTTGATTTCTTTCCCTTTCAAGACATGAGGAKCACAATAAATTATCATATAATTCCCACTTACTTTCTACTTTTTTGGGTCCACAACCTCTTTCTCTCTACCTCTTTCATCTATGGGTCCCGCATACTTTATTAAATTATACATTTACTCACCTAATCACTTACACCAAAATTTTGTCTCAAAAGCTACAAAACTCAAAGTGGAACATTAAAAAAAAACGGAAGTACGTCGTATTATAAAGTTTGTTTAATATCAATCCTTGATTTGAAAATCAATGGTTGATATCCATTGGAATAGGGTGACATTGCCCGGTCCAAATGTATTGGGCTTTTCTTAGTCTTTCTATGATCTGAACTCTTAAGTGGTTCATCAAACTAAAACCCAGGATAATTAGGAAATGGCATATTATTGGCGCCATTTTTGTTTACTACACTTCTCTCACTAGGACTTCCATTGAAATCAGGAAAGCAAGCTTTTCTTCATACAAGGTAATTATTTCTTTTCTCTAATAATTTGCTTATTTTTCTTCATTTTTCGTTTCACACTTTCATACCCTTTTGCATGTAACATCTGATTTTTTTTTTAAATTATCATTTGCATTTGCATTTTTGCACAGTAATTTATTTTCTTTTGGTTCAACTTTGATTATCTATTTATTTTCCTGGTACANTATGATTATGAGTATGAGTATGAGTATGAGTATGAGTATGAGTATGAGTATGAGTATGAGTATGAGTATGAGTATGAGTATGAGTATGAGTATTAGTATTAGTATTATTAGGTTTTTTTTTTAAAAAAAGTCATTAACCTGGTATTATAGGTGATGAGAGAGTATTAGCAGGTAAAAGTTAGGTTTTAGTGCAATGAGTGAAGATAGGCTTACATGGTTAGTATATTACGTAATAACGCTTGAGTTAGATTATTCATTGAAGACCACCAAAAGGTGGGATTATTCGTTTCCATTTTTCCAAAAAAAAAAAACGAAAATCAGTTTGTATTTTTGAGGTAGTAAAACTGTTAATTGTATTACTTTCAATAGGAAGCAAAAATGAGTTAATTGTCTGGTCAGAATTAATCACGTATTTTTGGTCAACTATTTGCTTTGAGTTGTTAAGGGTTTTAAGTTCAATTATGGTCTCAGAATAAAGCAAAAAAAATCTACCTCGGATATTACCCCATTAAGGAACTTATGTAAACTTGTCAAGTATTGTAGTGAGAATAGAGAGAATAGATCTACATTATTATTGTTTGTATTTCTTGTCATATGTTTCCCATACAATTACATCAATATATAGAAAAAAAAACATAACATAACCTAAATAAAACCCTAATAATCTAGAATAACCTAATGCGTCTTGGACCTATGGTCCAATACCGTCCAACATCCTCCCGCAAATGTAACGACAGTAACACGAACGTTACGATTGGAGAAAAGAAGAACAAAATCGACCATTAACAGTAGAGTAGTTGTAATAGTAGAGTAATAGTAGTAGTAGAGTAGTGTGTAGAGTAATAGTAGAGTAAAGGTCTGCATATAACATACATTACCTTTTAAATTATGATAAAAAATCTTGAAAATCCAAACTTTTGAAAGCAATATACGAAGTATATAAAATGGCAAGAAAATAAATATGGAACAAGGTATTCTTTATGATAATTTGAAGGTTACAACTGTAGTAACTCTTTTTTAGAACAAAGAAATATCAATTTATTAATTGAAAGTCGTACGATACCTTCAATAGAAATCAATTACACCCAAATACATATCAAAATGGATCAAATTAAAATTAACTCTAACAAAACTTAGACCACCAGTTATAATTATAAGAGATTTCTTATTGTACATTTGCTCCTCTTTCAACATCGGTTCTTCTAAAGTTCACGAGGAGTTCTGTCAATTTGCAATAGTTTTTTAAGTAGATCTTGAATGGCGGAGATATGTTTTGATGCATGTGAGAAGTAGAAGATATTCTCGTGCACATCAGACGCAGCGTGGGTCAACTGTTCCCATGTCGACGACTAGCTTCAGATATGATGGTATAAGAGTAATCTCTGTGTTGAGTGGGACTCGAGCGCGAGAAGACGAAGAAGAAGGAAGCAAAGAATCGCTCGTCTAGCCAAGCAGCTGAGTGGCTCAGCGGGTACGAGTGGAATGCTGTTAACACATGCGGTTGGGTCAAGAGTGCGATGACTGGAGAGTAAATGTAAAAGTCTACATAGAGTCATAATATCGCTAAGTAATATCGGTTAAAGGTGCTACCAGCATTGATACAGAGCGTCTGTAATTTCTTAGCAGCATTTCTGTAATCTTATTGCTACTAAAGAAGGTGCATGGAAAAAACGTTTTATATGCGAGGGTTATCAAGTATAATGTCGGGTTTCTTCCTCGATATATATATCTTTTCTTTGTTTTTGTGAATTGGTTAATAACTTGAGCTTCTTTATCCGTAACGCATCGATTCAGCGACGAACAAGAGTATCTTGTTGGGGAATGAACTAAATACTTTATTATTAAATTAGGGATACGCTACATTAGACTACGGTAGTGATCAGATGTTAATGTTAAGTGTTGCTTAATAGGCTAAATTGTGGATTATTGATGAAATATATACCCTTATGGGCTCAGGTTGATTTTAGATCTTTAATATTACTTTCTATCCGTCTTTTTGCCTAGTTTGATCTCTCATGTTTTGTATTTTAAGGAAAATTTTGGGTCGTGAATTTTAGTACATGTGTCACTTGTTTTCTTCTTCACCTTCGTATGACATGAGGATATAATGATAATTTTATAGTTAATTACCAGTATATGTTTATTGATTTTGTACAAACCTCTTTCTCCTCTATCGTTCTGTCGATCTATGGGTCTTGCATAACGTCTTTTTCTTTTGTTAAGATATGTACATCTTAACTACACCTATAGCTTATTGGTACTAACTTAAAATAATTTTTAGATCTCAAATACAATCAAAGTAGGAGCATTAAAACAAAACGGCGTAAAGTAGGTTTTTTTGTATATTTATTTATGCTGTTCTGTATTATAAGTAGTTTAGTTGTAATGTTAATTCTTGGATTATGGTTTGAAAAAATCAATGGTTGATATTACATTGTTGAGATACATGGGTGAACATGTACCGCGTCATAAGTAATTGAGGACTTTTCTATAGAATCTGTTGTCATAAAATCTGAATCGCTTACAGGGTCATCTATCGATTGAAATAGACGACTCGGAGTATTAGAGAATAGCATAAAAATTATTATGGCCGGCCAATGTTATGTTTGTTAGTAGACTGATACACTTTTTTCTGTTCTAAGGATGTCATTGAAATCAGGGAAAGCATTTTTCTTCATACAAGGTATATTATTTTCTTTTCTCTAATAATTTGCTTATTTTTCTTCATTTTTCGTTTCACACTTTCATACCCTTTGCATTAACTTGATTTTTTTTTAAATTATCATTTGCATTTGCTTTTTGCACAGTAATTTATTTTCTTTTGGTTCAACTTTGATATCTATTTTATTTTCCTGTAAATTTAATTTATTTTAATAATTCAAGCACAATGCAAGAAGGTTAATTGTTTGATTGAATTTGACTTGGAAATAGAGTGTTTTTTCCAGGGTTTGGGTTCCAAATTCAAATTTGGGTTAAAACGATGCAGAAGTATGTAATTTTGCTGCGATAATGCTTCTAGTCATTCATTCGTATAACAGTTTTTGAAATTCAATTTTTTGGTTTACTATTGGTAGTTCGAAATATTAGGGATGTTTATGCACTGTTCTTCCGTGGTTTTTCGGGTGCCAATGGTCGTTAGACTGATTGGCGTGTGGTTATCGAATAGCCAGTCGTTTTAGTACTGCATTTATCAGCAAAACACAAGATGGTAGATAAAAATGAGTTAATGGTAATTGGGCAAGTTTTGAAAGACATGGAAAAACGCATAGTGGTAGGAAATTAAAGAATCGGGTGAGACTAAATCTTTGACAAAGTAGTCGGAAAGCGAGGGCGTAGACGGAGAAAACAACTTCCTAAGATGGAAAGTGGATGGAACAAAACGAAATTTTTTCGTTATCTTGATAGTGGAGGCTGAGACTCTATATGTGCTAGGACTTGGTTATGTAGATTATTAATGTGTAGTTTGAGGGAAAGCCTTTTGATAAGGATGATGGCGATTACAGTTTGTGAATCGTAAGACTATCAACATTGATGTAAATTGTAAGTAATGCGATACGAAAAATGCTATCACGTACCATGTATGTTGCTTAGTACTAATTTGGCACAGAGCAATTTTGTGCTGCTGAACAAAGGATGTCTCACTTCTTAGGAAAAATCACATAACACCATSACACCCACATGTCTTTGCTCCATTCTGTTTTTGTTTGAAATGTTTAGCATCAAAGAAAGCAAATTTTTGTTGTTCAAGAAACTTGGCTGATATTAAGGTCATAAGGTTAGAAATTCCATTAATGCTTAATGCTGATTGAGAATTTTGGGGAATTTTGATAATATTGCATGAGAAGAACTCAAAACTTACTTTATCCATTAATCTTGTTGTTCCGGGTGATTTCTGACATGGAATACGATGTCTTTATCTTCACCGTCTCTTTTACCTGGCTTTTAAGTAAAATAAAAATATTTAGAAAGGTGTTAATTTGACATGCTTGAACAAATGTTACAGCATAATGGATTCAGAATGTTACTCTTATGATTWCAGTAAGGCTTTAGATAGTTTAGATCCGTAGGGTGTACTTTTTGCTTTTGTCATGTCAATTCAGGATTCTGATCTTTAGTTAAAAATTAATACATAAGGTGGACGAGATGGCTCATATGCAGAAGCAAGGRGACTTAGCAAATGTGGAGGYACATCAGGAATCTGCTTTGCCGTTAAAGACARTGAAAAGGTCATCCTCAGTCAACCTATCAACTGATGAGTGTGCTCAGAAARGTAGAGCGGTGAACAAGGAGGTTCAGTGTAATGATGTTCATGACGAGGTACATTATCAAAACTAATTATTGAGACTCTTCTTTTGGTAACACTGAAACTAGAGTTTTTCCCTTTTAGCTATGGATTCTGATTTTGAACTTYGGGTTTTTGGTAGAAAGAAGAGTTCATGACTTCATTCTTTGTTACTAATATGGGTTTTACTTTCCAAGTTTTCTTTCCTACTGASAACCAGATGTTWAAGGACCTGATTTAGTCGTATGTAATTTATGCAGGGTAATGAGTTCTCTAATGAGTTGGTCTGTCAGCCAGCCACACCAGAAGACAAGGSTCCGGRAAGTGAATCCAATAATTCGATATCTAGGAAGGACAAGGTGGRTCATTTGCYGAGGCAAGGTGACTTTGCCGATGCAAAGGAACAWAAGGAATCTAATGTCTTGACATTAAAGAAGCTGAAAAGATCATCTCCAGACAAACTATCAACAGATAAAGCTACTTTGGAGTGTGCTCAGAAAAGAAACATGGTGAACAAGGGGGTTCAGTGTAGTGCTGTTCAGGATGAGGTACGTACCTTTATTCTACAAATTTGAAGCCTTTCATGTGGTTCTACTTAATCTAGAGTTACTCCTTTCGGTTCTAAATTATGGTTCGAAAGTTATGGTTTTCTAGAAATGAAGACTTAAAGAGTCTTTTCTGTGCTTGGATAGTTGGATCTCCACCCTCACCCCAAATCCCATTTTCTTCTCTATATCAAACAGATGTAAAAAGACCTAACTTTGGATATGTGATCAAAGCAGGGTGATGAGTTTTCTAAAGGGCTGGTCTGTTACCCAGCCAAACCAGAAGACGAGGCTCAGTCAAACAATGAATCTAATAAATACATTGAAGAGTCCATTCAGTCGCAGGATTGACTGGGAATTCGTCTATGCATGTTAATGATGAAATTGCAGACCGACTTGTTACTGTTCCAGAATTCACATTTGATCCAATCTTATTGAGGAGAGACTTAGCGAAAATGATTATTTTGCATGAATATCCTCTCTCCATGGTTGATCACTTGGGATTTAGAGATTTCTTGCATAAACTTAATCCTTTATTCAGAATGGTGTCCKAAACTACAGTTGAGAATGACATAAAGAAACTTTTTAAATTTGAGAYATGCATTGCATACTCCGAATTAAGTGGATGTAATCCAGGTACTCAAGGTAGAGTTGCCATTACAACCAAAATGTGGACTTCTAGTAATGGAAATCGGAGATTTTTGGCCATCACAGGACACATGATTGACGGAGAGGGGAAAAGACAATCTTATATTATGAGGTAAATAGTGTTCACTTTCACTATACATAGCTTATTTTTACCAACAATTAATGTGTATTTTATATTAATCTCGGTCACACTCATATTCGTGTCTTTGCTTACCACAGGTTTGCACATGTGCCATTACCTTGCYAGAATGAGARAATTAMTAAAATTCTARTAGATTGTTTCASAGACTTTYYAGTGGAGAAAAAACTGTCAATTATAACAGTTGATAGTTACACTTCAGATGACAAGCTTAMTGAAATATTAGTGGATAAGCTCTCRGAAAATAAATTCCTTTTTGMAGGAAAACTGCCACGGCTACCTTGTTTTGCTCGTACTGTGAGCCTAATGGTGCAAGATGGATTTGACGTGATTTGGCATGTAATTGAGAAAATCCGTYCCAGTATTTTGTTTTGGACATCATCACCAAAAAGAGAAAAGGCATTTCAGAAAGCTGCTTGCCAGTTGGGGTTAGAKAGTGCAGCSAAGTTGGTGCTTGATTGTGGGTTGAGTTGGAAATCAACATACTTGATGCTGCAACAATCATTTCTTTTCAAGGATGTATTTTCTCATATGAGTCAGCAAGAYTCATGCCCAAGRAAGGAAGAATGGGATTTGGCAATGGAAGTGTCTAKCAGGTTGCAATTGCTKTATGATAAGATGTTGATTTTGGGAGAGARTCCTAGTTGTTTGTATTTTCCGCACTTGTGTGAAATTAAGCTAAATATATCAAACTGGCTGAATTCTGAGGTTCCAGAGATTAAWGWMATGGCCTCACAGATGACAGAAAAGTTTGACAAGTATTGGTTGGTAGCGCGTGATATCTTCGGATTAGCAACTGCTTTTCACCCTAAACTTCGGTTCTTTCCACTGAAGTTCTATTTGCCAAAAATTTATGGAAATGAAACTGAAGCTGAAGCTGAGATCGAAAGGATTCGTCAGATTTTTTATGATTTGTTTAGAGAGTACAAGAGTTCACTACCCATAGATGAATCTGATGATGAGAACRTGCCTTCATTACTGCCGTGGATGCGTAGCTTCTCGATGTATGTCAAAGAAATGAAAAAGAAAGAACCTGAACTTCAAGAGGCGGACTCGTATTTTGACGGGTCTCATGGCCGACACACTGAAGATTCTGAGATCTATACATGGTGGACAAACCATGAGAAAATTTTTCCCGTCTTGCATAAGATGGCAAAAGACATCCTAGCTATTCCAATATTCTCAGTTGATGCAGAGAATGCATTTGATGTAGGCGACAGTATTTTGGGTGCAAATCGCAGTAGACTTCACCCAACAATGATTGAGACCTTAATGTGCACCCAGAGGTGGGTTACGAACAGAATACACTCGGGTGATGCAGGTAGACTAAGGAAAGAATAACAATAAATCCTACATTTTCTATTTTTTTTCCCTGTTTGCTGTTGTATCTTCACATTTGCTCCATGTGTTTGTGCAGTTTCATCTTCAGGGACTTCAGCTACTAATTTGCACGCACTGGGTACTATCTTTGACGATGCTAACGTTGACCGTGGAATCAGTTTGAAGGTATACCTCTATTTTGTTTATATATAATTGTACCTCTGTTATATAAAATATATTCAGACTGTTATAAACTTATGATTCTATTGAACCAAGTTCTATTGCCCAACATTATTTCTTAGGTCGAGCCTTGAGAATCAGGCGACAAGCCCTCAAAATCACTTGAATGATTGGTTACAAAAATATGTCTACTGATAGATGATGGAAGTTTTGGTGAATTTTCATCCAATATATGTGTGCCTTGTGAGGATATTTGTGGAAGCTCCTTGTAAACCCGCGAACTGGAGGCATTGATGATTGTTTAATAGTTCAATGATGGGGATCGATTAGATGTATATATATATCCAAAGATCTGAAAGTTTTGAAGTAGAAATTCTTCTTAGTTTAAGGATCAAGTCTCATTTTTCTTCTCTCATTGAACCTTTCTCTTCTCTTACTTTCTGCTCATGGGTTGCAACTTGCAAGACCATGGTATCGTGTTAGGGGTCGTGAGGATGGTTAACGTGAAGTGCAATGAGCCAATGAACCTGTGGTAATCGTAAAGAGGGTTACAAATGATAAGGGCTCAGACTGTATGTACTGGTTGCGGACTTGTGGCAGGGTGATTATTTGAAATTCCTGGCCAATCTTCCTGCATTGAAACAGAATGCTGTATTCTTATCTGGGTTAAGCGTCTAAACAGCAGGCTTTTAACGATTAACATTTATGGAATTAGACWAGTAAAGTCACATCTATGAAATTTGAAGAAATGTTAAGGATTTTTAAAAACTCGAGGTTACTAATGGAAAAAACTCAAAATTACGAAGTCATCGATGGAAATTTTCTCCCTTSTTACATTTTGCTTCTCTCAACTTATTAACATCAGAATGGATTATGAAAGGCAATTATTTTCTTAGGCATTCATGAGAGAAAAAGCTATACTTAAGATACATTGGCAGCCAAAAAATGAAAAACAGTGTATTTTTGAGGGAGAAACTGTTAACTGTATTACTTGCAATAGGAAGCAAAAATGTGCTATTAATTGTCCAAAACTCCAAATATACTTGGTAAAAGTTTTCCAAACCTGAATCACGTATTGTGAATTTGTATGAGGTTATTGTGAATTTGTGACCAGTGACCAATGAGGCAATGACCATTGTATAAAAACTCACAATACACAAATATACAATCACGTAGTTATTACATTCACCTAAAGTTGCCTCGAATAGTTAAAGGTTATAGGTTACGTCTAATTCAACTTATTTAAGTATTTTAGTACTTATTAAATAAAGAGTTCAGATCAGATCAGGAAAATTCAGATTAGGTAAGAGATCAGAAAATACTAAAAACAAAAAAACAACTAAAAAAGTTTAATTCAGATTAGAATAAATTAGAAAATTTCAGATCAAATTAGACCAGATCGAAAAAATTCAGTTCAGATTAGATCAGAAAAATTCAGACGAAATAAACATTAAGCTCCGTTACTATGGTCTCGGGATTGAGTATAAAATTTTCACCTTCGACCGCGAGTGATGTTATTCATTGAGGTACTCATGTAAACTCATACTATAGGGTAGTCCACTCGTTGAAGGCGTTGAAAAATTCTGAGGCGTGATAAATCACACGATGCGTTAGGATATGAAGCCCAACTCTGGGAGCATTTTTGTAATTAAACAACAACTAAGGGCATGTAGGKCTTGATAGAATTTGCATCGACTTGATTCATGCTTCTGATTATTTATTTGGACTTAGGATCAACTCAGGACTTCATCTACACCGTATTTGGACTTAATTTATATCATGTAGGACTTGAAAGAATTTGCATCGACTTGGTTCATGCTTCTGATTATTTATTTTCATCAATTCCCTTTTTCTTTTATTTTTATTCAGTTTAATATTTTTTATTTTGTAGTTAGACTTGCTTATCCCAACGCCTCGTGTGTCTGATACTTCCTCGAAAACTTGTCGTAGTAGAACAATAATCTTTTAAAAAAGAAAAACATATGGTTTACACGTCTAAAAATGAGTGGATTGTTTATACACAGCATGGGTTATGAGCAATATCACATTTCTCTGACTACACAATTTTATTTTATTTTTAATTAACTTAAATTGAATATACTGTGTATTTGGGTTGAAAGCTGAAGAATTAGATCAAGTCCAAGTTTCTCTTCATCACAAGTCGGAAGCTACCTAGCTAACATTAATCATGTTTACTTTTAAAAAATTGTTTAGAAGACTGGATTAAGTTCATTTTCGATAAGATATTTGATAAATTCGACSATTTTTAGCARCACAGTTGACATAGATCAAGCAACCTAATAATTTAGACGAATTAATAGGCATAAATAATTTTTATACGTACAACCGACGGTCGTAGTAGTCATAGTTGATCCTTGGTGTTTCATAGCTGCCAACAAGAAGATCATAAAATAAGACATTTTGACATAATGCATTAGTTTGATTCATGAATGAAGCTCAATAATATAAGAAATGAACAAGTCAATTTAAATTTGTTTGATTAATTAAATCGTGCTTAGAACAGTTTGAAGACGGTGCATAACATACTAAGCATAACTTCATTTCATTTATGACTTGATCTCAACTATGTATGTATGTATGTATGTATGTATGTATGTTTCTTTAATTTAATATATGATTATTATTATAATTATTATTGTATTATGGAATACACTCAATCACTCATGCAAGAAGCTATATAAACCACTGTTGCAAACAACAGTTTTCATCATCCACAACACATTCATTCTTATCATCTTCCTTCAAAATGGCTTTCAACCATGGTTCTTTCATCTCCTTCCTTCTCATGACTTTGGTCGTGGTTTCGTCTGCTAGCGATTATTATACCTACAGCCCCGCCCCTGAATACAACACGCCGCCAACTTATTCTCCTTCTCCGGTGTATAAGTCGCCTGTTTACTCTCCATCGCCTAAGTATTCACCAGCACCGGCTTATAAGTCCCCCGTGTACTCACCATCACCGGTTCATAATAAGTCTCCCGTGTACTCGCCTTCACCTGTGAACAAATCCCCTGAATATTCACCATCACCTGTGTACAAGTCACCGACGTACACTCCTTCAGTTTACAAATCTCCAAAATATTCTTCATCACCAATGTACAAGTCTCCTGTGTACACACCATCTCCACTGTACAAAGCTCCAAAATACTCACCATCACCCGTGTACAAGTCCCCAACATACACACCTTCACCAGTTTATACATCTCCAAAATATTCTCCGTCACCAATGTACAAGTCCCCTGTCTACACACRATCTGCACAATACAAATCTCCAAAATACTCACCATCACCGATGTACAAGTCCCCAGTATACACACCTTCTCCAATTTACAAATCTCCAAAATATTCCCCATCACCAATGTACAAGTCCCCTGTCTATACACCATCTCCACTATACAAATCTCCAAAATACTCACTATCACCGGTGTACAAGTCCCCTAAGTACACACCATCTCCTATGTACAAATCACCAACTTACACACCATCTCCAACATATAAATCGCCCACGTACACTACACCATCACCAATATACAATCCATCTCRTATTTACAAGTCACCAAAATACACTAATACACCATCTCCAGTTTACACCCCATCACCTGTTTACAAATCACCAAAATACACTCCTTCACCAATTTACACTACATCTCCCGTATATAAGTCACCCGTTTATAGGACACCAATATACACCCCATCACCTGAATACAAGTCTCCAARTTACTCCCCATCTTCAGTTTATACTCCATCACCATTGTACAAGGCTCCAATGTATGAGAGCCCAAAGTATGAGACTCCAATAAATAGTCCAGCACCTATCAAGAAGTCTCCATCTCCTGCATATAAGTCACCTGTTTACAACGCACCTGTATACACTCCATCGCCCATTTATAAGTCTCCAACTTACTCCCCATCTCCAGTGTCTGAGATCCRAGAATATGAAACCCCAGTTTACAATCAACCCCCGATCTATAAATCACCCGTTGATACCCCATCACCTATTTATAAATCACCAACTTACACACCATCTCCAGTGTATAAGTCTCCGATTTACGCTCCATCCCCCGTACACAAATCACCTACTTACACACCATCTCCGGTTTACAAGTCACCAAAATATACCCCTTCCCCAATCTATACACCATCCCCTAAATACAAATCTCCTGAATACACGTCATCCCCTATTTACAGGTCTCCAACTTACTCCCCGTCTCCAGTTTATACTCCATCACCATTGTACAAGGCTCCAATGTACAAGAGCCCAAAGTCTGAGACTCCAATAAATAGTCCATCACCTATCAAGAAGTCTCCARCCCCTACGTATAAGTCACCTGTTTACAACACACCCGTATACACTCCATCACCTATTTATAAGTCTCCAACTTACTCCCCATCTCCAGTGTCTGAGATCCCAGAGTATGAAACCCCAGTTTACAATCAACCCCCGATCTATAAATCACCTGTTTATACCCCATCACCTATTTATAAATCGCCAACTTACACACCGTCTCCAGTGTATAAGTCTCCCGTTTACGCTCCATCCCCTGTACACAAATCACCTACTTACACACCATCACCGGTTTACAAGTCACCAAAATATACCCCTTCCCCAATCTATACTCCATCCCCTGAATACAAATCTCTTGAATACACCCCATCCCCTATTTACAAGTCACCAAAATATACGCCTTCACCGGTTTACACCCCATCACCAGTTTATAGCTCACCATCTTACACTCCATCTCCTATTTACAAGTCTCCAGTCTACAAATCCCCCATATATGAGCCATCTCCAGAGTACAAGTCTCCAGCATATACTCCAAGCGTTTCAAATGGCTATTAGGAGTACTACAACATCGAATGACTACTTTAATATGTATTATTGACTATTATTGTATTGTTAAAATTCCCAATTTAGGGGATAAGCCTAAGCATATATTATTGTATTGTTAGTTTCTTTCTTTCATACCATTCTTATATACATGTATTATTTTTTTGTTGTATTTCGTGACTCAATCACTTGTGAAATCTAAAAATCTATACACTTGTCTATTATTCATGCCTAAAATTTCTATGGCAATAAAAAGTAATACCAAATTAATTAACTTGTTCCCGTTAAAAAAATTTNTTTTTTTTTTATGAAAATCGTGTCATTTCCACATATTTATATTTATGAAAATCAACCCTCTTTTTCATTTTTGATAAGGATATTTCATTTTTTTTAACGAAAAAGGGTATTTCAATTTTTGAAAAGGGTTTAGTTATTTGCAATTTTCAAAATTTTAACCTCAAATCGTGGATACTACCTTATTCGTGATGAAACGGTATAAAATTGAAAGGACATAAAATCAAATAAAATGTTTTAAAATGTGGTTTGTTTTCCTTTCTCTATATTTTTATGATTAATTTAGTGATTTTTTTTTTTTTGGGTGGGTGAGTTGAGTGCATCAAGATAGTACTTATACATGAAAAAGGCAATCATAAAATGATAAAAAGAAATAGGGGGTCCAAATAATGGGATGGAGACACCATGCAATTGGCATTTTGCATGTAAGACTTTTTCTTATTTGGTTAATTTTGCATGACATTTGTTCGACTTTAGTCCTTGTAATTTATTATTTGCCTTGCGTGGGATTGTTTGCTAAACAAGTGTTTTCTACCTTCTTTATTTTTATTTTCTAGGATGTGGTAATTGTTTGTCCACCATGTTACGCAAGAGCCAATCAATACACAATGGTGTTATGAAATTTTGTGATGTTGTGATCTTCCATGATATGAGTAGTGAACGTTGAAGGATTTGGTTCATAGACAAGAGTAAAATTGAAAGCATACTAATTAAAATGGCAAATGGCGGATATTACTAATTTATCACTGTCAGGTTGACAACTCACTTCCAATAGAGAAAAATATAATACGAAGTATTACTTATATTCGTGGAATCAGTCTATTATCATGTTTTCAACCATTAGTGATGGCTCGATGGGAAGTTACCCGATGAGTAGACTAATGTTTTTTTTCTTCTAAAAGGAACACTTCTACTAACCTTTATAAATTACGTAAAGCACCAATGGTTGCTTATATGATTATATCTTAGTACGAGTAGTACCTTATCAAAATATATTGAATGCAATCAAAATGACATGGTTTATGTGATCAAATTTATTCGAATTTATATTATTGAAATTTTGAATTGCTAATATTGATTAGTCTCACATCAAGCAACCCTTTTTTTAGTATAGAAGTCATTATTTTCAAAGGATATAGATAACTTTTTTAAATGTGCAATAAGTTACTATACAACAATGTATTCAAAACTTTGTTAATTATAAAACTCGAGAATAACCTTTCTCATTTTTTTTTTATAATGAAAGTCTTTGTATCTTGAGCCAACACATATGAAAGTGTCAATCGTATGGTAGTAATGGTAGTATGGTACTGTAAATTTTACTCCTATTTTGTTACTAAGGTTGTAGATTGGTCTATAATCCAAAGTATTCCAAATGTGTCCTCCATTAGTCCATTTTGTACGTTTCCTKAAAAATGCCACAAAAAWTGGATGAAGTCTTTTAAGTCAAACTGTGATAGAAGTATCACACATTCACACTTCTAGATAGTAGAAGATAGAGGTGGGGGATATATATAACTGTATAGTCTTAAATTTATTTATTTGTTGCGTAGGTAAGATGGATTGTCTTGACCTATTAATTTGACCTTCGTTCAAGTTATTTCGAATTTAAATTTGAATTTGAGATTAGATACTTCGAAAGTAGATAATGTAAAGGGTAAAAAAAATTATACTCTTAAGGTTTAAAAATACAATCCTTATTACAATGTCAAGCTTTCTTAGTTTCTTAGTTCGCCGAAAGTATAGTAAAGTACGGACTAGAATGTATGCATCATATAACTTAGGTTTCACATACCGTATAATAAATACAAACTACTCCGTACATGTCTACATATGCAACAACGTTTTAAGAAATCCGTTGTTGTGATTTGTTAACAAGTTCCAAAAGTAAAAGATGAGGTCTTGTTTTGGCAAGTGGAAGTAACTTGAGGTTTGGTTGTCCATTAAAAGTTAGTGGACTCCAGTGTCCACTAGAGTTAGTGGATTCTATGAGTCCACTAGGTTACATTAAAGGTAAAAAAAAGTATCGAGTTTTACTCCAAAAATTTAAAAAAATTGAAAAAAAAAACATTAAAAAAGTGAGGAATTACTTAATACGTGAAACTTTTTACAGTAATTTGATAAAAGGGCATACTGACTTGATAGAAATTGCTTACGACTTGATAACATTTTACAAAGAGTTGAGAATTTAGCTGTAGAAATTTCGCCTAGTGGACTCTTGTGCCAATAACGCGTAAGCGCCCAGACTAGCTTCCTCAAGTAACTGGAATATTAATTCAGACTCAAAGCTTCTGAAAAGGACAAACCTCCAATTGAAACCTCCAAACTATATGCCACCTTCAACTTCTTGTTTTTTTACTAGATCATTCCTCTAAACTTTGGAAGTAAAATGAATTAATGAGTTGAAAATGATTGTATTAAGTACAATGACACTAACACTGACACTTTAGCATCATACATTCATACTCGTATTTCAATTTTGGTGCAGAAAATCCTTGACAAAATCAAAGAAAATTCACACACAAAATAAATGCGTTCSATTGTGATCAACTTGACCAAATSGGGTTAGTTGGATAAATATCAACCATTATTYGTAAGTTTCAATAAGCATCAATATTTAATAAGTTTAGATAAGTTGACYAGAACGGACCGTTTTTTAGCTCTCGCGAATGGTCCTATAGGTCTCAGGTCTGAACCTCTTGACTTTGTATTAATTTGGAAGGTCTTAAGTCTCCAATGAATAGACGTCCGCTAAGTGTGTGGTCTGTTCATTGTTACATGACATTCCACCAAATTTCGATTGAGAATTCCCACTTTTGCTTTTTTAATTGGCATTTTCTTAAAAGCTTCTACACTAGATGGCAGTATGTCACAACAGTTTCTTGCAACCTTAATAAATTAGCAATGTTATGACTTGTGATTATCGCAGTCAATTGTTTATATTTGCAGGAAATCGACAAGCTTCATAAATTGGCATTGCTGAGAAGCATGGACTTACCTTAGATGGACCTAGAATGTCCTATCTGTATACTTGTGGGTTATCGTCGTAAAAGTATTACTTCACCAGATTATTGTCCGAGCAAATGCTCGGTTTTAATGAAAATCCGGTGAAGTATTATTTAAAACCGAGCACTTGGCACCACGTGAAATAGCATAAATCTCAGGGCACCCCATGAAAATTTCGCTTACAATTATATATTTTTTTTAAGGAAAAGATAAAATTTTCTTAATTGAAAGTCATACGGCATCTACAATAAGCATCATAGGAAAACAAAATACAATCTAAATTAATCAAGTATAATTCTTCTTCTACAAAATAACTATTCTGATGAGAAACTAGATCTGACAATGAAGTGCGGTCGCCGATTGTTCGCTGATTTATGCAGTCTTTTGTTAGCGAGTCCATCTCCTTGACATAGTTTTGGGAAGAAAATTCATTACCTGACGAGCATGTAGATCGTATCCTCAATTCCAACACCAATTGTAAAATTGTACGATGTACAATCCATGAATCTGATCTTTCAAAGAAAACCCTAAAAATAAATTCCAATCTTCCATAAGGGGAAGAAAAGAAGAACAAACCCTAAACTCTCACAAAAAGAGAGAAAAAAACCCAAAAATTGGGAATAAATCTCTCATAAAGAGAGAGCAAGGATAATTATTAAAGACTGAAAAAAAATTAAGAAAGCAAAGCAAATATTGGGGTATGATGATGGTAGCCCCTTGCGACAGAGGAAAGTTTTTAGGGTTTCAGAGAGAAGAGAGGAAAAAGAGAGAAAGTTTTGCAGTAACTAATTCTCCCCTTACAATTAATTATTAATCAAGCTTTTTTGAATCATTATTTTCAAAGCACATTTATTTAATAATTGCTTTGTTATATTTTCTATGCAATCATTTATTAAGGAAAAATAAGTGAGAAATTTGGAAGGAAAAATGAAATAGTGGGGAATGTTAAGTTGCACTATATAGATTCTCGATCTTGTTAACAAACGGGCGGGGGCTCAGTCACTTCAAAGAGAGAAGTAGTGTGTTGAATCAACATTCAATATATTTTTTAAAATCACGCGTCAATATGTGTAATATTTAGATTCATTTAATATTTTCATCTTTAGTTATTTTATCTAACGTTTTAGGGCCTTCATAAATGCATGGTGATCTAAGTTATGTTGTCAAACTAATTGGCTTTACGGTGAATCTCGCTAGACTTGTGTATGGTCAATTGGTCGTCCGATGCATGATTGTGTAAGAGCATGGCAAAGTAATTGATGCATACGGTAAAAGAGATTATGAGTAGTCCTCATCAAACGCTTTGCATGATGACAATTGAGCAAGCCTCCCTCTCATCTTTTATGTTGGAAAAGAGAGGATATGAAATGTGCGCACCAAAATTAAAGAAAAAATCACTTACCAAACACTTACCAAAGGCAATTAATCAGCTTTTTCTTTATTTCTTTCTCTCTTTTTATTGATTTGAATCTTCGATAAAAATAGTTTTAACAGCTTTGTGATTTGAGTGGTAGACTGATTCATCATTCATGTGTTCGCCATTCTGCAAACAGGATTCTGATAACTTATGGCCTGTTGTTTTCCTGCTGATATCACTGGGTAGAGTTTCATAATTTAACTCATCCTAAGAAACGTTACCGACGGTATTAAGAAAAACTCAGGGTTACCGATGGGAAAAGCCAGGGCGACAAAAGTACATGTACCGAGGGGACAGAGTAATATACGGAGTACTTCGTATTAGAATTTTAAGCGACAGCAACCAGTTAAATGCATTCTGAAACCGAAATCTGACAGTGCTAGGTATTACTKAACTGTCTTCTCAGCGTTCTATCCAAATCATCTAAAATCTACCAACAAGAGTCATTTCAAATCAAACCAAAGAATGAATAAGCTTCATTCATTCCCCTCTTTCTATTTGCTCTTTTCYGTTTGTCTTGTTTCTATTATTTTCAACAGCTTCGAATGCAAACACGCAAATCAGTCAAAGTATGTGTGTGACGATATCAACACATTGTTGATGCCTTTGAATGTTTCATGATGAAGACATAATACATGTTACCTAGCGCATGAAGGCGATCAAAGAACGGGTCATGATGGGTTACTACCCAAAAAGATGTCGTTATAGCGCCAAGTGTTTGGATCGGGTCATAATTGACCTTAAGGCCGATATTCTATCAAGGCCAAGACTGATTGGTCGAACACAAAAGGACTAAGTTGCCTGAAAATGTACCCAAAGCCCAAATTTGTTGTCATGTTTTCAGGCTGGACCCAAATCAGTCTCCATGCCGAATAATTTTGTTTAAACCTGGGCATTTTCTTCCTTCAAATTCAACTTGATCACCTCTAATTAATAAGTAATTAACTAATCAGCCAAGCAATACGAAATACACGTCTAGTTTGTTGTTTCGTACAAAAAGAAACAAAAACCAGCACGCAAAGACAGCTACTAGACATGGATAAGGGCCGTACCTGGCTACTGGTTACTGGCTAGCTCTCGTGCACCTGTTTCCTCTCCCGGCCTCCCCCTCAATGCCCCACCCCCTCCACAAATAACATTTTAAAAAAACATGCACACACACACAAATGAGTGAAACAGAAAGGAATGAAAAGCTTGTATTAACAACCCTATACCATTAGAATTAGACACTATTAAAAGTATTCATATGGAGTACAAAAAGGATACAGGTTCTTATACAATTGAAAAGGCATACAATTTTTACTTTCGTTTCTTTGAAAGTCATGGAGGAAATAAAAGAAAGACTTGTACAGGTATRCAAATGAAACTGGCATTCTGCCATTGTTTGGCTTCCAGGAAATTTCGAAAATGAATGCTTGTTTTCTGTAACGGTCAGTAAATCTTCTAAAAATTACAGCAKTATATACACATGCAGATATGTAAAATCCCATGACACTATTATCCACAATGGCAAACCCCATCACCGCGTCACTTTATCAGTCAATTGCTTATATACTGTGCAGTTTCTGATGCAACTTGAGAGATCCAATCAGCAGCAGTTCCAAAGAATAGCTCCCAGAACCAAAGATCCAATGCGAGGACAGAGGAAAAAATAAGGAGAGCTAGAGTTTGATACCTATTCAATGGCCACCCGGAGATCTCAGCTAGGGTCTTAAGAAAGGGGATTGAGTTGCTTTGCAAGTCTCGTTTCCTTATGGCCCAGGCAGTTATCCATTGAACTTGAGAGGGCACCAAATCAAACTCCTCCTTCAATCGCCTCCCTAAATCTGGCATGTGCCCACCTCCATACAAGATGGCTATCTTGTTGTGGCCCTCTTCCATAGCTCTTTGAAGTGCATCTATTGCTGCCTTGTTTCTCTCACCAATGATAACTGATTTTTCTTCCACGTCCGCTGTCACTTGCGTGAACCTTCACACACAGGACAAATATATCAGCCAAACGAAGTGTTTATACTAGGTACAGGTATAACGTATAAGCATGATAAACAAAATTAAGCAAACTGAATGAACAAGTGAAATACCAGTAAACATCAAAGAAATTGCAGATTTCAGCTGAAAACTTAACAGAGAATTACGAAAAGACAACACGTAGGATACAAAACATTCTATAACTATGTTTAAATTGTAACATGTACACCTAGCAATTAACAACTCCTTTCAATCAATCAATCGAAGCCTTAGTCCAATGATTGGAGTCGGCTACATGAACCAAAATTTATCATTCCGTGTGGACATTTTCCACCTCCCCCCACTACAATCGAGAACCTTGTTCTCCTACAAATCCAATTGTTTCATATCTTTTCTAAATCCTTCCAAACAAGTCATTTTTGGTCTCCCTCTATCTCGTCTTCTTAAGGTCTCGTCTTAACAGAATACTTTGCTTGCAATGTCTGTGACACCAACTTTCATGTGGATAATTTCATTTCTGATTCCATCTCTTAGAGTGTTCCCCCYTATCCATCTCAACATCTGCATCTCCCTGACTCCATCTTAGAAGCCAAACATTATTGTACAATTAAAGATTCCTTTGATTCTCACAATTAACTAGTTTGTGTCCCTCTCTAATTTGGGAGGAATCTTTTTTAGCAGCTTATGTAAAGTAACAAYATGGTTTAGTMAAATGTTACTCATAGCATCATGCTTGGCAATATCGGCTACTTATCTTCTGACACCAGAGTAACACCAATGATAACTACAGTTTTAACAGGTGGATGTGTGTGAGTACCATACTAGCTTCTACAGTCGTAAAATTTGTGTCTAGGGTCTAGCAATGGNAGTGGGTTCTTTTTGTGGCAGCTGGAGTTCCTTTAATAGTCTTCTTAGCCATATTGAGTGACATGCACTTGAGGTTGCAGCAATATATTCTGACTCGCATGTGGAGAGTGTAACAATTGGTTGTTTCTTCGAATTCCATGAAACAACATTATTACCAAGTAGAAAAGCAAAACCAGTTGTACTTTTGCGATCATCAATATCTCCAGCAAAATCACTATCACAATATCCCTTAAGTTTAAAATCATTTGAGGAAGAGTATAGTAACCCATGATCCAATGTGCCTTTCAAATAGCGGAGAATTCTCTTTGCGGCTTTCAAATGAGAAGTAGATGGACTCTCCATAAAACGACTTACTAGCCCAACACTAAATAGGATGCCTGGTCGAGTACACGTTAAGTATCGTAAACTTCCTACCAGACTCTTGAACAAGGTCGGATTTACCTTTTCACCATTTGGATCATTCTTCGACAATTTCACCCCACATTCCATTGGAGTGCTCACTGGATTAATATTTAACATATTAAATTTCTTCAATACTCCTTTTGTATAAGCTTCTTGTGAGATGAAAATCCCATCATCTCCTTGTGTAACTTCGATTCCTAGATAATAGGACATGTATCCCATATCTGTCATCTCAAATTCTCGTGCCATTCTTTTCTTAAAATCTGCAAACATTTCAATACTGCTTCCTGTGAATATTAGATCATCCACATAGATGCAAACATAGAAAACATCACTGTCTTTCTTCTTCACATATAATGCATACTCATGAATGCACCTTGAAAACCCATTCTCTTGTAGGTATCTGTCGAGCCGACTATTCCATGCTCGAGGTGCTTGCTTTAACCCGTATAAGGCCTTTCTCAATTTCAATACTTTATTTTCCTGTCCTTTGACAATGTAACCTTCTGGTTGTTCGATATAAACTTCTTGTTCTAGAAATCCATTTAGAAAAGCAGATTTCACATCCATTTGATGTATCTTCCATTGAAATTGTGCTGCTATTGAAATTAACAACCTCACCGTCTCTAATCGAGRAACTGGAGCAAAGACCTCTTCATAATCAATTCCTTGTTTTTGMTTATAACCTTTAGCGACAAGCCTCGCTTTATACCTTTCAATATCACCATTGGCATTCCTTTTGATTTTGAATACCCATTTTYCTCCTATCGGCTTCTTTCCTTCTGGGAGTGCTGTTAATTCCCATGTTTCATTCTTTTGAATAGCTTGTATTTCTTCATTCATGGCATGAATCCATTCCTTTTGTTTCTTTGCTTCATTAAAGCTCATTGGTTCAACATCGGTGAATAAGCAAAATAATGAATTATTATCTTCTAACCTTTCC
>SNQN01000295.1:130325-159148 GCA_008642245.1 Bassia scoparia
ACACCAATGATAACTACAGTTTTAACAGGTGGATGTGTGTGAGTACCATACTAGCTTCTACAGTCGTAAAATTTGTGTCTAGGGTCTAGCAATGGCTGCATTCGTCGTTTACAGAAGAGTCACACCAATGATAACTACAGTTTTAACAGGTGGATGTGTGTGAGTACCATACTAGCTTCTATAGTCGTAAACTTTGTGTCTAGAGTCTAGCAATGGCTTCTTTCGTCGTTTACAGAATAGTWRCCCAATTTCCAGTAGCAACTTCCTTCTGTGTGTTCCCAAGGGATTTACAAGTTGCAGAAACACCATAAATATCTACATTTCAAAGACAGCAAATGAACAAATAAGGAACTTTAATTTGCAATTCATAATTTCAAAGTATAAATGAATAATTTGAAGAACATAAATATCTCAATCACTCAATATTTAGTTTGACAACACGGAATAATTTCCTCCTTGGCGGATCCAAATATAATATATAGTGGGGTCAAAATAAATTTAGCGTGTTTATATGGAATCAATTAGTTAATTTAGTCTAAAGACATTGACAATATCTCCCACATCTATAGTAAAAATTCCACTATTTTAGGTTTCAAGCGGGGTCGAGTGACCCCACTACACTACATATGCATCTGTCCCTAACATGGAACTCATGAAAAAATAATATACGTCTTTTGGTCATGTTTTCTCAGCAATGCACAGCCTATGAAGGTTACTYGACTGGATAAGGTTCAGAGTTTCAGACCACTAACTYGTTAGCTTTGATATATCCATTGGATAAAATGGGAGGGATGATACTGTGACCATTTTAATAACTTTAATTAATGAATTAATCAGCTTCATATTCTATAACATATCGTGATTCACAGTATAGAAAAAAGAATTTTAAAGTAAAATCATAAAATTTGATGATTCACTGGTAATAGCAGCATATACAATGACAATCATGCCATATACTRGATAACTTACTCAGATGTGAGGCGCTTTGCCAGGAAAACCTTCATTGCAGCACCAAAATCGAGCCTAGACAAAGCATCAAGCTCAGGGTATTCTGACACCTGGCCTCCAACATCAGTGCAGATGCCCCCAATAATAAGAAGGCCCACAAGTGGCATAGGAAGTACACGGGATGCCCACAAAAGTTTGGACCTCCAAGGATCCAGATTTTCAGGAATGTCTGGCTGTATCAAGGCTTTTGTCGATTTGAGGGTCATATCTCTTGCAAATGTAAATAAACTTTCACCTCTTTCCATCTGAAAGATAAAAATAGTCAAGTTAGGAGTCTGAAGTCCAGAATGGACACAAAAACATAGTAAATCAAACTGAAGTGCAAYATTGTTCAACCACTTCAAACACTCCCAAACTGTATTAATTTTTTAAAGTATTATAGTCTATAAAAATTAATACAACAAGACATGGGAAGAAAGACATAGGAGGATTTTTCAGTTGTACACTAAAATCCACAGGAAAWGCACAGCATACCTGAAGTGACCTGAAGGTCTCAAAATCTAAGTCAGCATGGTACCAATTCTCYGCCTGGTAATCWAGGCAGTCTAACTGGAAATCAAGCATAAGAATSCGTGCCATCTGTCTTTGAATAAACCCAAGAATGTTAAAGCCTCGTGAACGTGACGATTTAAGCCTCCTTTTAGCCGCYGTATTTCGACGATTCTCTAAACTCTCTCGGCTAGCCACCATCTCATAAAGGACACAATCATAGTGTTCAAGTTCTTTCTGCAAGATCTCAAAGTATCTGCACAGTAACAGAGAGTAGTTAAAAAAATAAGAGACAGTAGTGGATATAAACTCAGGCAYTCAGGCTAGTTGCMAAATTAGTTGTCAGCCTATCTCAACAAARTCATCAAAACAAAACAAGAACAATCTCCTTGCTCCGTCTTARCCACCAAAAAAGAAAGAGCAAGGAGAGAAATAGTGAATTGCAGTGGGATGCAAACTTTTCACAGCACCATTATTCAATTAAGATAGTGAAATCCCCACATCAGTAAATTTCTAAGCTTTAACTATAGTAATAACCTCAAATCAATCCCCAAAATGGCAAAATCAACCTCAAGATACTAGATTCAAAAAGAAATCTATGAAGCAAATGTGCCCCATCACAAAGAATCAGCTTTGCCTAATTGAGCTTTAATTAAGAGTCTACATTTTAACAGCATTTAGATTAGTTTAGCACAGCTGGTCACTAAAGTAACAGAAACAAAACCACAAAGTACACAGAAAACGTATGAAGAGAAGACATTTGCAAGACTAAGCAACCCAWTCCATTCTCACAGCAAGTGAGATATATCATATATTCTCCAAGTATATGATCTACATATCACACTTCTGCTACAATTTCGCCATTAAAGCTAATCTCATATAGTCATATGACATAGAAACTCTACATGTACAGATGGTCCCAAAACACTCGCTGCCACATGAGTAACAACTAACAACCAACTCCATAGAATTGTCCTGTCACTTCAGTCCTTTAATACTACAATGAGTTCATAACATCTAATTTTCCACATTTATGCTATTTAATACCAACATATCATGGAACCTCGAGTGTGTATCGTCAAATGCTCGACACTTGGACATGGGTAAGTGTCACACTTGGAACTTCATTTTTGAACCAAGATAATGCAAACTTATCCTGAAATAGTTTGTTCAACGATTGCACATGTACCACACCTCTGGCTAAATCCAAAGTAACATAAAACAATTCTTCAGCATGCAGCTATTACCACTGAATTTCAATATTAATACAATATAGGTCATTTTCATAACTTAAGAGGGTTGATTATTGTAATATCAGAGCTGAATTACCCTAATCTCAGCTTAGTAAATATCATAATCAACTTAGAAAGTTAGAAATATCCACTTTCAATCAAGTATCGCAAAAATATCTCCAAAAATTAAACAATTTTACAATAATCAGCCAAATTTGAAAGAAGAAAAACTAAGGCACTTACTCTTTGTCCGCAATGTGAATTGTGGAAACCAAATCAACCTGAAAAAAATTCAATTCACCAAAAATATGAACAACGCACTAAACAAACTTAACAATCTACAATTACAAATAAAGAGAGAAACGATAGTACCTTAAGAAAYGGTCGAAAAATAGACCAAGGAAACCTCTTGCGAAAGCTAACAACAGCAGTTTGCAATTCACCATCACCGCCATCAGAGCGTTTACGAAACCTCATGAAATCCGCAATCGAGTTGTTCTGAAGAAACTGCTCGGGTGAATTGGACGAATCATCATCTTCTAATGCAACTGAAGGCGACTTGAAGACGGATGAAATTCGAGGAGGAGAGAGAAAGTGGGAGGAGGAATTAGGGTWCCGACGAGAGGGGGTGAATAGGGGGAAATCGGAGGAGAGATAAGAAGTTGAAGGAGGAGAAGAGAGAATGGAGAGAGAGTGAGGTAGAGCTACTGCCATTGTTGATAGTTGAGAGGAGAGAGAACGAGAAAAGAAAGGTGATTCGGTTACCTTTTCTTTTGGTTCTCGTTTTTTCTGTTTTTCTTTTTCTAACAACAAAAAGGGAAATATCTTCTTTGATTTTGAATTATTGAGCGTTAATTTTTTCCAATATGATTGGAAATTTGGAATTATTGACAAGTATCTATGATTAACGACACACTGTGTGGGAGTTCAAGCTTGCTTACTCCTATCGAGACAGRTTAACTGAACTGATTAGAATTGAAGTCAAATAAAATGAGTATGAGYGGAAGAATTAGGAACGAAAWTGAATTGAAAATTACTCWTGTGRCRCAAAAGTGATGTGTTTCATGTACAAATAATTGAGAATTTCATATCCTTACAGCATGTATGGTGGATCAATTCTTATTCTTGGACGTTCTTTTGGATTTGTTTTCACTTTTCCATGGAATACAAAAGAGTGTGATAAGGGGAAAAATAATATTTACCCTTTGTTTAATACTCCGTACTCGATTTAGATTAAATTTGAATTCCCTACGTTCCATTTCATACTCCTTTGTTTCACAAAGTATTCATACTCCTTTGTTTCATTGTTTGTTATTGTGCACCTCACAAAGTTGGATATTTACTCTAATTTTATATGGCACAAACTAATACTCATGTCTTTTATGCACATGATTTCATCCTCTTTCATGTTTTCCTTTCTTTCAAAGGGAAATGCACATGATCTAGTAATTGAGATTTAGATAATGACTTGTACTCTTTATAAAAAGAATAACAATATGATTATTTTGGCTTYAATGTGCATCACCATTATATTAGGCATAAACTTTTGAAGATCTATCATATCAGACTCCATTCTTTATATTAGCCTAAATTAAAACTTGCAGGATATTGTGCAGTAGCATCAAAGGAATAACCGAATAAATAAGCACATCAAACAAGCTTCTATGCCACTCACTTGGGAGTGTGGTTCTTTTTTGGTAAACGGAACGCGACAATCTTTTACTACGGAGTACAAAAGAATCAATATTTCCTTTCTTCATACGGAGTACAAAATCTGAATTATTACATTAAATAGATCTTACAATCYATTTAAACATAATTGGGCTATATAGAATAAATATCGCTAGAAAAAAAATACTTCACCTTTCTGCAGCACCATATATAGATGACAAATGAACAACTCTAATTATACAAAAGAATGGAAAATTATGAGCACAAAGAGGAAAGAGCGTGACCCCTATTGACTATTAATCGGTGTTAAGGCCTTTAGCAACGGATCATCCCTTCATTTTTGGTCAGACCTTACTGAACTCTTACTGTGACAAGGCTTGAAGCCCTGCCTCCAGATCCTCTAAAGTAATTGTCAGCAACTCATCTGAGTCCATACAATCAAAACTGAGCCGAAGGTCCAAATTCTCTCGAGCATTAACTAACATAGGATCAATCAAACCTCCATTCATCTCTTGCCGTTGCTTTACAGTGGTTTTTCTCTCGATCAATGCTGCGATAGCATCCAAAGTGCATGAGGAATGTAGCTTAAATCCGTATAATAAGCTGCTATCGGTTTGGTGGACCATCTTTATATGAGTAATATTGGCCAAGTCCTTGGTATTAAAATCATCAAATTGAAAAAACTTCGTAACCCTTCTGCAAAATCCTTCATTGGAAGTTATTACCCGTTTCATAGGCTCACTGTATCCAGCAAATATGACGACTATCTTCCCATTGTCCATTACTGACATAATCTCCTCCAAAGCCTCTAAACCATAATCCTTGTCATCTGATTTTTGCATTGGTATAAGACGATAAGCTTCGTCAACAAAAAGAATCCCCCCTTCAGCTTCTTTCATCTACTCACAATGCACAAACAGATTGTTTATGTTAAATCAATACCCATGAAATTGGTTTAATACTGTCAAAAAACAAGTTTCATCAGGGAAGAAAGGCGATATAAATGGGTCAGAGCAGTACCACTCTCCTAGTCTTCGGCCCAGTGTGACCTACAAATTCACCCACCAAATCTGTTCTCTGCACTTCCGTAACTTTATCAGTTGGCAATATTCCAACCATAAAAAGTAACTTTCCAAGAATTCTCGCAACCATTGTCTTGCCTGTCAAGCAACATTAATAATCAATCATTGAAATCCATGTTAAAAATAATSATTTCATGTGCTCTCATATTGTCATGGTACTTATGGAAGCCAACATTAAAGGCAACTCCACATTATCTGTTTGAAACTATGAAAGTTTTATGACCATGTGCTTGGCATAATAATGCAGAGCTTTTATAATGAAAATCTATATTAAATTTGCACATCAGTTTCTTAATACAAAAATATTCCTTTCTTTAATTTCATAATAATAGCTATAAATCCATAAGGCACGTAATATAAGCAATCAGCTAATTTTTCTTGTGATTTATGATTCACATATCSTAAGCAAACCATGATGTAATGGTAGTGAGATGAAAAATTACTTTGGCATCAGGGTTATGAAATAAGATTTCACTTTTGACTAGCCAATTTTCTACAGTCTACAACCAGAAAACATGACCAATTTACCTGTTCCAGGATTGCCAAGGAATGCCATGTGTGGTGGTCTTCGGGTACCCACTTTTAATCCTAGAGCCCTACGCCTTTCATCAAGAAGCATACCTCGCGCCCATTTCCTCAACTGTACTTTGAGGTCATGTAAGCCCACAATGTTTGATAACTCGCGTTCAAGTTCGTCCATCTTAGCTTTTGTCTGACTGCAAGCTTCAAGGGCTTGGCGTTTCCTTTGCTTCTCYAGATACTGATTTAGTATCTGCCTCAAATTCTCACTTCCAGGACCTGGTGATAAGTGYTTCAGAGGGGTCATGCCATCCTACATGTCAGAAATGTTATATAATTGTTAAACAGCCAACCAGTATAGACAATACAGCAATTTTGAAATCACTTTCGGTGAACTCACATCATCCTTTGCAGTGCAATCAGCATTATACTCAAGCAAGGTCTTCACTGTCATGCAGTCATTTGATCMAAGTGAATGCCATACAGCGAGATGCAAAGGTGTCATTCCATTCTGCAGAACAACACAAAAGACAATTCTAAACATACATTTTGACAGTTTCTGTTATAGACTTATAGTATATGTTTACAACAGAAATTATAGCAGTTCAAGCCTCAAGGAAAAAAAAGAAAGACTAACATACATTGGCTTTGGCCTCTATATAAGCACCGTGAGAAAGAAGCAGCTTAGCAGCATCACTACAGCCATTCTTTGCAGCCATGTGTAATGGAGTCTCCCCGTACTGCAAAAGTCACTTGAATTTTAGAAGGATCAAAGCAACAAAAAAATTAAAAAATTTACTGGCTTATTTGACAAAGTCATACCATATTCTTGGCTTCGAGTTCAGGCTTCTCTACACCCTTCCAATCAAGGATAACTTTGACAATCTCAACATTATTGTAACCAGAAGCAACATGAAGAGGAGTTTGTACCATCTATAATAATAAGATGAGGAGATCAGCAAGATAAAGCAGAACAATGATCTTAATTGATCATGGCATGAAGTAATCAAGTAATGACATATAAATCACATCTGCTTCTGAGCACACCAACATATAAGCGCAACACACACGACTCATCACCAACTCATTATAAAATTATCAGTTTCTGAGTACAACATCTCAAATTAAAAGCTTCTGTCAATARAATTAACACGAGGAAAGTATGATTTTTAAATCCAAATAAGCCAATTTTGCCTCAACATACATATTTACAACAACAATGATATAAGCATTTCATATCATACTCAGCCACTTATGTAGCCCAGACAACAGTAGAAAGAGACAATTCCCTAACCAATTGGACAAAATGCTGACATGAAATGCCAATTCACAGAATTTAGATGCACCTATTAGTATGATTTTGGCACACCATGCATCTAAGTAATACAACCGGAGACAGTGCAAAAGCATCAAACTTTGCTCTTGATTTTGCCATAGCTTCATAAATTTACAAAAAAAAAAAAAAAAAAAAAAAAAAAAAAAAAAAAAATCAAAGGAAATGCAAAACTATGAACGTTCTAAACCAAACCAAGATTCCAAAATGAACATTTTATGCACAAAATTAAGAATCTTTACAAGATACCCCAATTTCACAATCGATTCTTTGCCAAATCGTATCATCAATTTTCTTGCATTAACAACACCAGAGACACAATTCCTTCTCAGATCCGCAGCATATAATTAATGTTTAAAATTCAATTACTTAGCTTGCATAGTTGCATGTAATTAAAAAATACATAATTAATTACAGATCTAAAAACCCATACACAAAGTACATCAAGAACCAAACTTCAGCACCGACATAGGTCACACCATAAAAAAAACAAACAAAAATCAAAACCCAGAAAACCCAAATTCCAAAATTCAACGAAATCAAAAGCATTTCCCAATAGACAAAATCAAAACCCATTTTCCCAATTTCAACTATAAGCTAAAACCCATTCCCAAATCAAACCAAAATAAATGAAGATTCAACCTTTTTAAAACAAAACAACAATCCAACACCAAAACAAAAGAACCCCATTCCCATTCACACTAAAATCAGAAAATCAAACACAAAACGCCAACAAATCAAAGATGAGAGAACATACAATAGAATTGCGTTCATTGAATGCAGAAGGTGTCTTTGAGCAATGATGAAAGCTTAGTCACAGACTGAGCATAGCGTGATGGTGGTCGGCTTGGAATACTTGGCGTTGATGCATGGAGGAGCATTTTTCTTTTCCGATTAGTAGTAGTAATAATGCAATTATTTTTGATTTTCCTAGTATATTTTTTTTTAAAAAAAACGAATAAAAATCCCTCTTTGATTCTCAGCTTTTCTCTCTTATGGATGAAGGAGGAGAAGAGAGAAAGAAGGGAATTGCAGAGGAAGAAGACGTGAGGAAAGAAGAAAGGAAAGAATTTTGGTGGGGGAAGTCGTTTCGCCGGTCCAGTGCCAGAAATGGGACTCCTTATATGGACGGCCAAATGGAATGACACCAGATTTAAGAAAATGAAGAAAATCTTTGTCACAAATGCCCGCCAAAATGCGTATAGTATTATGCTGCAATATTGTGCATAAACATAGCAAGGGCTAGTTTTATCTTTCGCGTGACCCACGTGACAGATGCTGTCAGATTTTTTTTTTTTTTTTTTTTTTTTTTATTTTTTTTTTTTTTTTTTTTGCAAATCACACTATGAATTTTTTTTTTACAAATCACAAGGATATGTTTTAATGAATCAGGATATGCTAAATGAATGTAAGATTTGTGAAATTGAAACAAGGATATGCTAAAATGAATGTAGGATAACTATTGTTTTTGCAAATCACAAGGATATGCTTAAATGAATCAAGGATATTGATAAAATCACACTAAGATAGGTGAAAGTAACCTAGGATATGTTAATATGAATCGAGGATATGACAAAATCACATTATGATTTTTTTTTTTTTTTAAAAAAAAAAAAAAAAAAAAAAAAAAAATAATATGGTGAACAGTGCCGTGCAGCAGATGCAGCAAATTGCTGCATCTATCACGGCTCGTATATTACCACTGATTATAATACTACTTTGTTAATGAACTGAATTTTTACGGAAATGAATTTATTGTTTATGGAGTGAAATTATTTTTACTGAACTGAACTTATTGTTCTGGACTGAGATGTTTTTTATTGAACTGAATTTATTGCTAATGAACCGAATTATTGCTAATGAACCGAACTTATTACTTTTTTAGTGTGAGCTCATCTTTCAATTTTAGGAGATCTTAGGATCGATTCTTATCCTCATCCTTTGTGGACTCTCTAAACACTTAAAAAAAAGACTAACTTTGACACTTAATCAATTTTTACAAGTACTTAGAATAACTATACAATGAGTCATGAGGATGCAAGAGATTCTCAGTTGTACATGCTCTTTGGGAGGAATGTTAATTAAATGCAGCAATAGGCTACATGTTCAATACATTACACATTTGTGTGTTAAAATAATATATTATATGACAAAATTACCTAAAATTGTAAAATTAACCAAATATATCATAAAATGAATCAAGAATATACTTCCTTCGCATTAAAATAATTGCAACGATTTGACATAAAGTAGAGAGAAAAAGTGTCTAATCGTTTATAATTATTTTGATACGGATGAAGTACATGACAAAATACACTATGATTTGTAAAAAAAGACGACGCAAATCCAAATTTTTATCTTTACATGACATGTGGTCCATTATTTGTGTTCACGCTTACGTGAAATGACAATTTTATCGTTGTCTACAAGGATTCATGCAGCACTCCTCTCTTATGGTGATTAGATGAGTCCAATCCAGCATGCATGCAGCAGGCAGGAAACAAACACATTAATGATGAGTCCTGAGTCCTGACTACTGACTGTAGTAGTAATCTAGTAGATCAGAGTTTTAGGTTCACTGTCACCATTAGTGCATGATTTTATGCATGCCTGCAATTTGGTACAGTATATAAATATTTTCTCTATCAAATTAAACGTAACAAACTAAATTTTAAATATTTCGAGGTTGAAATTTAACATGTACATGAGAGAATTAATCAAATAATTTTAACACAATAAAGTTATAATCTTATTCTTCATTGTGTTAAAATTATTTTAAATAATTTGCTCGTTTACATTGTTAAATCTCAATCTCGAAAATGTGTGAAAATTAGTTTGTTACGTTAATTTGATACGGATGAAGTAGATTAATTAATTTATTACAGATTCACGGTACTAGTACGAAGTCAAATATTCATAATTTCATACTCAAACTACGGAGTATATTATACTAATGAAGATTGATGATTTTCTTCCAAACTGCCAACTGGCGTGCAATTAACAATACCACTAGCTGCTGCCTGCCCTTCTACAGCAATTAGCTGATAGTGATCATAATCATACATATTACCATATAGTGATAGTGATGTTGATTACAGCAAACTATTTAGCATGTTTAACTCTTGCACGAACCATCTCAAAAAAATGACACATTGTAGCGTGATTGCGACCAATTGCACAATTTAAAACATTGTGTTACCTTAGAAACGTGTTGCAATTTCCAATCTCGTGGAGAAATTAGTATTCATACTATACTTTTAATTTCCTGTAGAGTACGTGCAAAAATTTAAGTACATACCCTTTAAGTTAAGTAGGATCTAGGTGAGTCTAGTTAGGGTTCTAGTATCAATTGTCACCCCTATTAGAAAACATTTATCTTGATGATGTGAATGACATTATAAAGTAACGGAAAAAATATAGTGATCAAGCAGTTTGCGGCCTACTCGAAATTTTTGATGTTTAGTTTTGACATATAGTCTAGTTAGTTTTGACATATAAACTCATGTTATTAGAAGACTCATCTACCGTAAGTTAGATTTACAACCAAAGTCGAATTCAGAAAGTAATTGAAATAAAATTCCGATAAACCGAGTGGACATGATAATTTTTTTAAAGGGGTCGCACACCAAGCCCGACCCAACCGACCCAAATCATCTAATTCAAACCATGTTCACTTACTAATATCCTCAAAGGTACAAACCAAGCTAGGGGAGAGATTTTCCAAATCTAATCCTTAAAACCAAAGAAGCCAAAAAATTCATCTTGTACAAAACAAAAGGCTGTCCAACACTGCATATAGATTGTGTCAGACTGTCAATAAGTTGGTTATATTCGAAAGTGGCGAAAAAATTCACCTGAAAAATGAACAATCTTGGCCAGGTCCGGGCTGCGGGCCGGGTTGTTAGGATATCGATGAACTTACGTGAAGTAACCAAAGGATGCTAGCCCAACAATTTGAGGCAAGGTTACAAAACACAGGGACACGTGGCAGCAAATGGATAACAGATGAAGCTGATGATTGATGAAGCTTTGCTTCAACGTGTGGACATCACACTCGCTTTGTTGCTTCCCCACACTTCTCTCTCAAATCTTATAAACTCTTTCTCCAAATTCACTGGAAATTATTCTCTTCTTTCGCATATTTTCCCAATTTCCCACTGCAAAAAGGATAAAGTTCCAATTTTTTGGAACTTCTTAACAAAAGTGTATATAAATCACTAATTTTTCAAAAAATTGGAGTAGGTTAGTTTATTTCTGTTCATTTACAGTTGATCCTCCATTGTTAGCAAAAGATTCAATCTTTGGTTAAGATGGCTACTCTGCAAAAATGAGCTTGTACCCAGATATTCAATTCCCGGTCCGACCCGGAATTTCGGCGGGCTTTCTCAGTTCCGGGTAATTTGCCGTAATGGGTCGGTCCAAAAAGGAGGAAGTGGTGCAGGGAAGTTTGCAGGCGCTTAAGGAAGAAGGGATGAGAATGAGGAGAGAGAAAGAAAGAATACAGCTTTGAAATTTATGTTGAAAATTGAAGAAAGTGGAAAGAGATTAGTAGTTCGATTAAGTCAGGAATTGTGAGATTGTGTAAGTTTCCTTCAGGTGACGAGAATAGAGATGCATTAGCTGAGCTTGAAAAGTTCTTTTCGCGGTATGTATTGTTAATTGTTGATGTTGTTCAATCATATCGGATTTGTTCTTGGATATTTAATTAGTACTTTATGTGTTAAATAATTGTGTTGAAGTTGACTGAGTATGTAATTTGAGTAAAATAAGCAAATTTGAGGATTATTAATTGTGTAAAATTTGGAAATTCTTAAACTGTTGCTAAATTGGTAAGTGGGTTTTGGTCCTTTTGAGATTGTGTGCAATATTAATTACAGGGTTGCTTTATGGGATGCCATTATAACTTCAAAATACCTGTCTTTCTGAGTGTTTGTGTTTGCTATGGCTTCCCTTGTCAAAATGTCCAAGATGATAGATAGTATGAGCAGGATAAATAGATTTGTGTTTGCTCAATATCAGTATTACATGTGCTAACAATGACCGTGATATAGTAAGGTTAATTTGATTTCAGCATTCCTACTAAAAAATCAAACAATTACTCTTATTTTGGATGTTGAATTGGTGATTGCGTTTCATACTCTCATTAAAGGGTTTGCCTTAATGCCTGAGTGCTGGTTTTGTTCTTATACCAGATGTTGTAGTGTTCCTGAAGAAATTATTGTGAATATGTGGTGTTCTGGATATGAAAATATGTGCTTCATGACAAACATTGCAATGATTGCAAAAAGAAATTGTTCAAAGTTGGGGATATCAATCAGCTCTGTTTAGGTTGCTGCAATGTATCTTCATTTTCTTGTCTGATTGAGCGTGACTGCATTGGTGTTGCTTACCATGTACAATGATAGGTCTTGTGCTTTTATTTGTTGTTATTCGCAATCACAAGTCTATATTCTTTTCTGTGCAAATAGGCTGCTTTACATGTTGGTAGATACATTGTAACCATGATGGGCACGGGCGTTGTTCTATTCACTGGCTTTCATTGTCAGGTTAGCATACATATACCTCGAGCTCTTAGTAGTTCTTGGCATCTTCACGAACTGATTATGTGACATTTTTTTTTTATCTAAGGCGGGGAGATGAAGGACTTGATCTGGTATAGTTGGCTTGGAGGATTATAATTGGGACAATGGTAGGGCAAACATGGTTATGGACGAGCATAGCCGAGCTGGTCAAGGAATGTCGTAATAACTGGGAGGTACATTACTGATTCTGCCTTTTATATTCTTCTTATGCTTACATTAGGTTTCATAGTGGTGGACTGTCCATTTTTTTTTCTTCTTTTTTTTCCCTCTTTTCTCCTTGATGTGAAACTATACACTTCTTGGAACCCCTTTTTAGTGTGCAAGATTTGCTGATTTAGTACCTTGAGCTCTGTGCAATCCTACCATGAGGTCAAATGAATAATGTATAAGAACAAGGAGTCTTTCTAATTGTCTTCCCATTATCTTGTTCTGTTCCCTAGAGAGGTTGCAAGGGCATATGAACATATTGTGATCTTTTTTTAGTTGATGATCTTGTAATGTTAGACATTAGCAGTGCATTTTCACTTTGCTTTTATGACACATAATGTTGTAGTTGTAAACTTATAATTTGGTTATTAGTTTATCTAGTTGACGATTTTTTTTCATCTGCTTTTTTTGAGGCACTTCTACTTTTGTTAAATCTTAGTACTTCATGCTTAATGCAGTACTAGAGGACTTGGTAAAGCACTTGCTAGAGAATTTCTTCTGTCTGGAGATAGAGTGATTGTGACTTCACGCAGGTTGTATTCTGGAACATTAGGGTATTTTTTTTCCTTTTTTTCCCTTCTTTGTTTCAAACTCACTCTGCACTCTCTTTGAGGCAGTGCCGAGTCAGTGGATGAAACTGTCAAAGAGCTTGAAGAAAATTTAAGGGAAATTGCAGCTGTAAACAGGAAATGTATGGGGTATGCAAAAGTGATAGGAATTCAGTGTGATGTCTGTGACCCTAATGATGTGAAAACTTGGCAGATTTTGCTGAAATGCACTTGGCTCAGTTGACATTTGGTGAGTAATGTGTTTTTTCTTGCTAATGATTTTGTTAGTTTCCTCCAACCTGTTGTTCATTTCTTTCTTAGACTTTCTTAGTTTAGTTTCTGCTACTTGGTGTTGCATTTGTAGTTCTGTTTTTGTGGTTAAGAGTGACTGTCAAACTCAAAGCAGCTTGATGCAATTTGATATCATCATATAGATCATTGCCTTAAATGCCTATGTGTGTTACTTTGATGTCTAAGACATCATATATCTCTGCTGGTCCTTGTTTGTCACACCTTAAAAGGTCCGGATTATGCAAGACCTCAGCCTAGGCATGCTATATTGTATTATTGACAACCTAGACTATATTACATAAGAGTTTCAACATAGTTGAGTACACTATTAGATGTTTTAGCTTAATGAAATAACAACTCGGGATAATTTTGAAGTTTGCCCAGCACCTGGATACTGTTTGCACTTGTAAATTTGGCGGCAAAAACTATAAAGCTTATATTGATCATGATGTGTTTCCTTCTCATTTGTCTTTCTTCAATCTAAAATTGCCAGCCTGGATTACAAACAGTATGACGCTATACATAATCACAAAGCACAACCATCCTACCACTTCCAAATGCTTGAATTGTGCCATCTTTCGTTTTAGTGGTTCATTATATTTGAGTGCAATTGACTCTCTGCTCCATAAGGCCATAAAGAAATCGAATCCAGTGTCTTAGCTTAGTTATTTTCCCGAAACTATATTTGAGGATTTGCATGAATAATTGAATACTCAGTAGCGCTGACAATCAATACACTCTCTTTTGTATTATGTCACAAGTGTATTTACATCTGTATTGGTTGCCTATTAGCTTGCTTCAAAGTTAAAGTGAAAGAATTAAACTAATTATCAAGTATCAACGTACGAAGTCGGGTTGATTCTGGGGGTGCTTATCGAGCGAGTCGATCACGAGCTGGGGGGGTGCTTGACTCGTGCTCGTTAGTTTTCGAGTCGAGCCGAGTCGATAACGAGCTGCTCGTTTAATGGTTTAGTCCTCTTGAAATCCACATTTATGAGAAAAAATCATTGACTATATTTTTAATTCTTTAAATAATATTTTTTTAGTGTATTAATTTAGTTTTATGAAGTGTTGATGGAAAATTTATTTGAAAGATATAATGTAGAAAATTATTGATTTGTTGTAAAATTATCGAGTTTCGAGCTTATTCGAGCGAGTACGAGCCAACTCGAGTCGAGCGTTGACCGAGTTTGACCGAGTCGAACACGAGCTGCTCGCGGTTGCTCAGTCAATAAGCACCCGCTCATGCAGTCATGCCTAGGAGGAGGTCTTTCTGTTTCACTGTAGGCAGGGCTTTTTCATCCCAAAATGGTCTTTAAAATAATTGAATGCAGATTCTCTTGCTGCTGTTTCTGTGGTTAACAGGTCGTATCTTTTGCTCAAAAAGAAAAGAACCTTATGTTGGACTAAATCAAAATGAATTGTTAATTTGTATGCTGTTATAGACTGAATTTGGACTATCTTGTGTGATTGCTGTTATAGACTGAATTTGGACTGATTTTGATGGAATAGTAGTTTTAGGTGAGGTTAATGTCTGAGGTAATTAGTGTAATAATTTTGGAGTCGTTGAATAAAATGGAATAAGGATGAGGAAGGGGAGTTGATTGCAATGAAATAGTACACATCTAATTTACAATGCAAAATACATTTCATTCATCAATATTCTTCATGACTACACCCTTACTACTTAGCTATATTTATAGATAACTCAACCTATTAGACTCCTAGAAACTTCTACAAACTCTTAGTTACTATTGTTATGAACTACCAAATTACCCTTGTTCTATAACATTCATGAACAATTGCCATCTGAAATTTAAAATACAAAGAAATAGTCTTTATGTTATCATAGGGTCAAAACTYCTCTCATCTAATCCCCCAACCCCCATACCTAGCCAGGGGTGGGAGCCTTCATAGAGGCATTTTGATTAATGTGAGCTGGTGACCTTACTTTGTCTAAAATTAACTTCGTCACTTTATCTCATAGGATCTTACTGATGTTTTTATCTTCTACGAAACTTTTGATAATATTGACTTTACTTTAAACGTATACTTGGCAGATCAACAATGCAGGAGCAAATAAAGGTTTCAGACCCTTGTTGCAGTTCTCTGACGAAGATATCAAGCAGGTGCGGGAGTATAAAATTTGTGCTACTACTTTATGCAAAAATGTGCTATCAGAAACTTTTGTTGCTCAAATAGTTCTTTTCTTTTCATTGAACCTTTTCTCCCTTCCTAAGTTATTGACTATAGCTATYTCCAATAATGCAGTATCCTAAAGCCAGTTTTCAGTGAGTTAATATGTTATTTCTTATCAAGCTATCACGCATTGTTAAATAGTTAATTGTTAACATATTTATCTGGTTCCATTGTTCTAGTGGTTATGATGTTTGGAGGACATTAATGCTTAGAAAATCTATAAGCAGTCCGTCTTCTTTGATTATTTTCTGTAACATTTTCCATGCTCCCTGATAGAAATTGTGTGTGCATGATTTCTACACCTGCTTCTATTGTAAACACATGCTGAATCAGGTGACTCTATTATAAGGTTGAAACTGATTCAATGACTCTTGGATTATCTGCAGATCGTATCAACAAACTTAGTTGGGTCTATAATCTGCACCCGTGAAGCAATGCGGGTGATGTCAAGTCAAAAAAAGGGGGGCCACATATTTAACATGGATGGTGCTGGTTCTGGGGGCTCTAGTACCCCTTTGACAGCTGTGTGAGTTTTAAATCTTCTCCCTATGCCTGAAAGTTTGAGTAAATCTTACTTTAAGACTGTTKATCCTGCTGCTTTTCTAAGTAATCGTAATTTACTTACAGCTATGGGTCAACAAAATGTGGTCTGCGGCAGCTTCAAGCCTCACTCTTGAAGGAATCCAGGCGCACCAGTATAGGTGTGCATACCGCATCGCCTGGCATGGTCCTGACACGGAGCTATTGTTGCCGGTGCATAATTTAGTTTCTGAATCTAGTCTGTTTTCTGCGACGAGCTCTCTGTCATCTTGTGGTGTAGAAGAAACCTGTATCGTCCTCTAGTTTTATCACGCGTGTGCACATTCACATATGTGCTATGAAGTGTGCAGCTAGAAACAGAACGTCATTCTCACATACATTAATAAAGCTTTAATGCTGCGTCCCTCTCTAGCTCTTACTCTTCATATCCTTGTCTTTAATTTTGTCCTCATGGTGTTGTCGAAATAATACAGTGTGTCATTGAATAAAAGTGCCTGTGTTTTTGTTAAGTCCACTATGGCATTTTTCCCTGATATTAGTTATTCTCCACTGACATTACTCAATCATCTTCGATATGGCCTGCGCTGCAGATGGTTCCAGTCTCAAATACGGAAAATGTTTGAATGTATTAGTGTTTATGGAATGGCTGAGAGAATTGCGCTGAGACAGTTTGCTAGAAATGAGCTTCGTGCCACAGGGTCTCCTGAGCCGCTATCCAGTGTGTCGTGCGCAAGAGGGCAGTTGTGGAGGGCCATCAAATTATATTGACACCTACGATCAAGAATATTTATTGCCTGGTTGGGAACAATGAAAATTTATGAGTATTGTCGGCGGCTAAGAAAACACCATCTTTAGAATATTGAAGCATGGGTGTATTGTGAACGAGGTTCGTGCATAGGATAGTATGATCTTGAGTCTTAAGACTTGGGGGATCGACAGATCAGTTAGGATTCGTGTGAATTTCTTATAACCTTGTTGTAGTTGTTTCAACTTGTCATCCTTCGCTCCTGGCGCAAACTGCCTTGTTGCAATTTTTTAACTTCAAAGCGAGAGTGATTATGGAACATTATTTGGGGCCAGTTGTGTTAATGGTGCATGTGGTGATCTTGATATTCATGTAGTTTTTCATGCCTCCACGCTGGCCTATCAAGTGATTTAGATGTGCAATCGAAAGTTAATCATCTGGCTAATACATAATAGGAGTACTAGAAGTATGTATATTTACATTGATGTGAGGTTAAGGCATTGGAAAATTCTCTAGGAATATCTATCGTTGTTGACCATCTAGAATGTTGATTCGTCTGTTGTCTATCAACCATACATCGAGCTGCACGCTTATAAGGCAATGAAGTCAAATAACCATTTACACTAATATCTTTTAAATCTCACAATATTTCTATAAAATGTTTCACCCCCAGACTAAAGAAACATTAGGGATGTAAAGAAAATTCTATTAGAGCACAGGTAGTCATTTAACTTTATTATTGTTCTAGATGAAAAGCAGCCGCAACTGGAAAGATTGGGTCTAACCCGATCTCAGTTTAGCGATAGATGAAGCTGGATTGTTTAAGGATTCAGATGTTTCACATATAAATCTTTACTCGTTTACTGCGACTATATTCCGGGACGGGCTTTGTATGCTGCTGAAGCTGAAGTATCAGGATCTGGGAGAAGATCGTACTCGTTTCTCATATTCATAATATAACATGAATGCAGATCGCGAAGAAGTGTAGTATATATTTTCGGGGATGAAAACATCTATGGGGAGTTGTCTGTTTGACTCCCATGTCGGTATGTGTCTGTGCTTATACATAATGCCTCGTTCCTGAGAGACTTAGTAGCGCATCACTACGCAATGGCACATGGGGAAACAAAACGAAAAACGGAAATGTAGTGTTAAGCTAGTCATTAAGCGCACTGAGGGTAATACCCCAGTTTTACGCTTGCAAAGTCAACAGCAATCAGAAGATCGTTAATACTATGAGAACAACAAGAATAGAGTGAACATTCGCATGCCATCACGCTAGTATGTGGGGTTCGGATGTCTCAGAATGCTGGTATGAGACAGAGGGTTTGTAATATGCAAACGCAATGCATGGTTTGTGGTCAGTCAAAATTTTACTCGAATTTGTGTTTTGATAGTGTTGAATTGATTGTTAGCGACCATCTTTATGTGCTTGATAGGAGTGTTTACGACTTGCCACATTTCGTTACGTGACCGTCACTGTTGGTAACTCAGATTCTGGATGTATTCTCATCAGGAGTCGTGGAATTGAACGAAAATATATTAGAGTAGACTACAGTATCTATCAGAATAACAAAGACTATTGTTGAAGGGTGGGCCTGTGTGCAATCTCTTAACGTATCCATCCTGAGTTCTCTGCACGTAGTTTCGTAGTGTGTTTTTTAAGTAAAAAAGTAGGTCTCTTCTTCATCTTATCTGTGCACATGTGTAACCGATGACTTTGCATATACCTTACTTCGTCAGAAACTTGTGCAGTAGGAGTGGGGATAAATACCCTTGCATAACTTGGGGTGAGTGTTTTGAACCCTGGGCAATAAGGGATCAATCAGTATAGAGTCTGGTACGCTCACAACCGAGGCTATAAGGTTCACTAACTTTCTTAAATGAGAGTTCATGTAGAGTAATTTTGGTGTTGTTTGATTGTTATGAATGAAGGCAATGATGTAGGATCAGGTCGAGTATAGTATTGTTTACGACGGCAATCTCCAGATTACTCCGGGGCGCTAGAGTAAGGGAACATTTTATGATAAGTAGTGTGCTATGACTTAGAAGATAAGGGTAAACAACTATTTGGAATTTGTTTATATGTGTGTTTCACAAATCACACGATAAGGTACGTGTAATTAATTAGTTTGGCTATATTCATTTAATATTTTGCCATCTTGATTAGTTTTCTTATCGTTATCTTTTTTAAAAACACTTCTTTGTTGCTAGATGATTCTGGGGTCTCGTTAGCTTTTGTGCCTGTAGCAAATAAATTTTGAGTGGTATTTTCCTGATGTATGATTAATACCAGGGTATTCATGCTCAAAAATTTTTACTAATCAACACTGAGTTGATGTAATTTGATTCTGAACAGGTTACTATAATCTATTCGGATAAACTAAGAATAATATTAACAATAATTGCTATCCAAAGTAGTAATTTTATCTGTAACTAACAAAAATGCGACAATAATGCTATTTGGTTACTTTTGATTGTCCACAGCTCGTCGTCCAAGGATATGATTAAATTACGATGGACACTTTGTTACTAGTATACAGGATATATTATATACGTTAGAAGTAGTGGCAATCAAAATTACATGAAGACACAATATATTACTACGTTACCTTGTTTTTGTTTAAAAAACTTAAGCCCATAATTGTGAAGGGACGAAGAAGAGCACATTTGCCTGGGCATAGAATTTGGCACTGTGGCGTGATCGTCTGAGATAGATGAATTTGGCAGCAAGATAAATCATAAACAGCATAGTCCTATCCACTCTATAATTGTATCAAGGGATTTGGGCCGAAATTGCATTGGTCTAGATTTTTGTGCCCACTCTGACTCTAGGTGGGCATATCAGCAGTTTGTTACCGCCTGAGCGTGGTGAGCGATACCAATATCATTCTTTAGATTTTCCTCATTTCAATTTTCCACCGTTTAATTAAATTTCAAAACATTTTTTAATATGTCATTTATTCAAATACACTATGTTAAGCGGCGCGCGCACGCGACGCCGCCGTGTCCCACTTTATTATACTTCACAATTCGGTTTTAATCATATACGTTTTTGCAAACTATAAATTACAAACAAATTATAAAAACAAATGATATTGCATGAAATTGGAATACAAGACATTAATCTCATTAAAGTTGTGCAGTTGCTTGCATAATACAATGAGAGCTCGCGGAATATAGCCAGTATACAATGAGAGCTGAAACTATTGAATAAAGATAAATTAAGTACAGAAAACCAATATATGGGTGATAATTTTAAATATATGGGAGAATAAAAGATTATGCATAATATCTCTTAATATTAATAATTTCTACTTTTATTTATTATTTTATTTTTTACGGGTAATGAGGTATTTTAGAATTTTCAAGAGGAATACGAACTACCAACTCCACTCCTCTTGTTATAGATAACATAGTGGCACCCGCGGCGCATCGTGATCGCGCCGTGTTCCCAATATGTGTAATACTTAAAAATAAAATATTGTATTAGTTTACCGTATTTAAATTGATAATTATTTTATTTTAAATAATTTAAGGATAAATTGGATTATAATTTTTTTAGCTTACAAACAATAAGGCAATGCTTTAATCAAATCACCTATTACAATTGAAAGCTCAATATTTGAAAAAGTGAAATACATAGCTAAACATAGATACCTCAAAAATGTCATTTTTTTTGTATGTACATAATTTTATAGTTCTCACCTAAACATCAATTTTATCTTTAAAAACCTAATTATAAATACTATAATACAAAAATAACGCATTTTAATTCCTTCCTAATTCAAAGTTTCATAAAAATTATAAACTAACTTACATTATACATTTAAGACTGTTTCTAACAACTGAAAAAAAAAATGTAGCTACAACTTCAAAAATTCCTTAAGTTAGTCTTGCAGGATCAAAATTGAACGTGACGATCAAATACTTCTTCTTCATCGAATAGTTACTTGAAGAAGAGGGTCCACTACAACCTACATCTCAAGAGTAGATGAGTTAGTATGTGTAGTGTCATTACAATATCAAAGGAAGTTATAAGTTTTGCTATTGGAAATAACTCCACTCGTTAGACAAGCAATGCTATTATAATTAAGGTCCATCGGCAAACAGTTGTGTAATAATACACCTAATATCGGCAGCCATAAGCTTAAAGCAGGCATCCCTAGAAAATAATTCCTATGTATTAACTTGTATCATATTCCCGCTTAAATCATTTGTAGGCTAGTAAATAAATCGTTGGTAACAATCTACGTGCGATGCTACTTGAATGTTTCCAATTCGATAACAACTGGCAGAAACAACTACAAAAAGGAAATCCCTTTTGGTTTGATATTGTCAATTTCGCGTCGCAGATGCATGGGGAGACAAAAATGAACGAATACAATCAACCTTGACAGGCTAACTTTGTAAGCACGACAAGTAGAGTAACACGTCAGTTTACTTGATGAACTTACAAATTTACTTGTCTGTCAATATGCTAATTAGAAGTTGTAGCAAAGTCAACCGCTCTTTCGTGCACACTCGCTCATTAAGTCTGAAGTTATAATGTAACTTTGTTTTGCAATATCATGTCTATCTTGTAAAGATATTAGATTCCTCAGTAGGAACAAGGTAACATTCCAAGAAATCAAACCGCTAGATTATAGTAGTACTTATAGCTTTGTGCAGTAAACTACAAAACATACAGGGAGCGATTTATGGTAGAATATCAATTGTAATTTGTCGCAGAAAGAATAGTTTGTATCTGTTGCACAATTACAAATCTCTCAAATTAGGCTAACAGTAATTAGACACCTATAACATATCATAAGTTTCACTACCAAATTTCTTTCCATTACGAACTACTACCAATTTTTATTTAATACATTCCCCAATATATAGTAATATATAGACAATTTAATTTATAGACATAGGAGTGATTGATTACCGTATGAAATAACTCTTAGTGCTGCAATAATTACATATAAAGGCTAATAGTCGCCAGGAATATAAAACAATTACCGAATCAGCAAACTAGAGAGCTGGTAGCATTACTCCAGGTAATAAGGCTTAGTTAGAACCTCCATCAACATAGAGATACAAATCACATCATGTGCCTGCCAATTGTTATCATTATGCATCTTCATTGAGGAAGTCAGAGAATCGGATGCTTGCATAATTTAAGTGCTCTTTGCTCCTATCATACAGTTAAGCCCTGGGGTGGCCAGTACTTGTGACCTTGGTGAGCATAAATCACGTCCTTAGCTTCTCGACTAAATCGCACCGTCCTGACCTTCAATATATAGCAATAAAGATTCCTCTCGAAGAGCAAAACTGTGGGTGTTCTCCGGTTTTTGTCGTTGTTTGTCTGTGATTCAACAGCATGATGCTTAGTAATATGTAGCTTACTGTCATTTCTGCAAGTGCCAAAATGTAGTCTTTCTTGACTTAGGCTATCGTAAACAGTAGTGCTCCCCCCAAGATGCCAGCATCAATCGTTCAGGCAGTTTTAAGCGCGAGATGAAATCAAACACTCAAGAGAACATTCTCAAGAACAATGTTATAAATGTAGACTCGATTTGAATGTCATTGTGTGGTAAATACTCTCACACTCTAAAAATAGACGCGTATCTCAACTTCATATAGTAGTATCGGCAAAAGCTCATGGAAAACAGTGATTAGATGAGGCACATTTTCAGTATATTGATTCACAAAACGGTTGCCCTATGAACTTCTGTCTCGCAAATAAAATGAAATAAGTGATAATGGCCAGACTATATTATTGTACTTAGAAAAGTCAGTAATATATTAAAGAGACACGTGTCAAAATGCAGACAATAGATTGAGAATTTATCGGTTGAACACGCCTAATAATCCAATAGGTTGACTCTAATATCAATGTACAAGAAGAGGATCATGAAGTCAAATACAATAGATGATTCAATAGGTTAAAGAGTTACCCGCACAAGTGCACAGAATAAATTTAGCATGTTTATTTGGTCTTTAAAAGATACAGTAAAATTCAGAGCCATCCACAAGCATATAAAGAACTTGGGAGATATAAGAGCTCATAAATTACAACACAGGTAACTTACCAATAGTTAGCACATTGAGGCGCGGAAGATGAAACAATGGTAAAATTCGACCAGAGTGCGATGAATTGACCCTAAGTCAAATCAGAAGTACCAATTGCCACTAATTAGTTCCGGCCAGCCAGCCCAGCAAGAAATATTGTATCACACAAAAGAAAGAAGATATATCTTAACCTGCCAAACTGTATGTCTGTCAAAACAGCCAAATAGCAGGAACCTTTCTTCTCCAACAAGCTTTGTACATTTTAATCGCTGTCTGGCAGAAACTAATGTAAGAAACTACAGAGTTAAGCAAAGAATCACATATTATGAAGGAGTAATATTTGGTATGATCTAATATAGATGTGATATAGGGAATGCACTAACCTGTTGTTGTTTCACATATGCATATTCTCGGACATAACAATTGAAAAGTCCCATCATCAACTCAGGACAGATTAAGTATGTATTCTGTGTCTCCACAGGCAGTAATATCGTCTACAAGGCTCGTTTGACATATAATCTATCTGTTTCCAATTGAGAGAAAAGATGAGTAAAATTTCACACTCTCACTCGAATCAGTATCAGACATGATAAGTCTAAATTGCATCGAAGCCAAACTCAACATCCTTGATCAAGTCCATTGTTGGCCTTTCCACACGGCTGGGGGCGCAGGCCTTTTTTGGGGAACTCTTTTGGGAAGTTCCAGAGAGCGCTGAGTGTGATTAGTAAAGCGCAAGAGGGATATTGCTATGTATTATCAGAACTTCTGTGTGGTTGTTGAGGTCTAGCTCCTAAGATGCTCTTGAATGGCCAACGTCTAGAGTCAGTTTATTTGTATAGGATTTTGTACATTTGTCTATTAGGGAGATCCCCTCATGAATTGGTATTACACACTAAATTTGGCCAACTTATTAAATTTAAATTCTTTAAAGTTGGTCTTCCTGTAGACAGAAGGTCCGTTCACATTTATAAAACCTATCTCTCTCTCAGACATAGACTCTATAACACCTTTCTAATTATAGAGGACTGCTGCCAACACGACAGAGCATACTAATAACACATATTGACGAATAAGTATTTTACTCTAGACTTGCTAAGCAATGATGATCTGACCATACAAAACATCAGTACACACATGCTGCCTAGACTTAGGTCTGAGTCTCAACTCTTGCTGACTATATATCTATATCAATAGCTCTTCGCGCGAGAAGGGTATGAAGGTAGTATTGGGGACATATCTCATCTATTACTTTAACTCTATCATAACTGCCGAATTATTCACAAGATAATCTTGAATGAATGCCTTACTTACGAGCAGACAATGGCTTTATAACAAAGAGCTACTTTGCATCAAGTTGAGTGCATAACAATTTTACCCAATTTCATAACAATCTAGGACTGGGATTACACATATGACCATCATTATACTCTTCTCGAACTTGGTACTGATTGTGGCAGCCTCGTAAGTGGGTAACATTACTGTGCATTAAGTATTATTTTGGATTTACAAGTCATGTCATAGCTCTAATAAACAACATGAGGTTTTCTCATTGAACGGTGCTTCATTAGATCCAACTGGAAAGAATTGGTCTTCACAGCATGCCCGGAGACGCCTAGCAGCCTATTGTTGTGAACTCTGATTGGTGATAATGATTTAATGGCAGTCAAAGATGAATTATGCAATCAAGATTCAAAACAAAGAAGGGGAAACTAATCTACATGAACTGTAGACATTTCTAAAAATCAAGCAGCAAATGCGACTTAATAATGTGGCAGATGCTTATTTTGACAAACTATATAATAGTATGGTAGCTCCAGTTTCTTTCAACACGTCTCTATCATTTCCAATCATATCTGTAATGATACAATGGTAACTTTAACCTGGTCCAAACCCGCACATTAAGTCTCATTATATCACCAATTAACCAGACACCTTAGACGAATAAACTCTGCCCCAGAATTAATTTTAACGCTACAACCTAATTGTAATGCTATTATGAGGCCTCTTCTTTGTAGACGTAACACACCTACTCTTCATGCATATGTCATAACTGAAGAGCGAAACGTGCTCTTGAAAGGACATGAAATTCAAAAACAAAAAGTGTTTGGTGGTAAGTCAAGAAAGGGCGCCATTAATTTTAACCATTTGGCAATGACCACACAACAAAAGAAGCACATACAGCTAATAGCACCCTTCCACATAGCCTCATAGAACATCAGATCTACTCACTCACAGAAAACACTCAGAAGAAGAAGAGTTACATCAATCTTAATTAATAAAGCTAGACTGAAGAACACCCTGGCAGAAGCGTTATCAAAAAAAAAGGATAAGATAATCAACTAAAAGACATAATTAATAATACTATCTTTAGGACTATAACACTTCTATTCGCATCACTGCTTGAGCTACAAACTTTGAGCTATGCAAGTTTATTAACATTTCATGAAGTTAGTTACAAGGATGTCTGGTAACATGTTTATGCAAAAGTAACCACAAAACCTGTCATTGAATCAACTCATTAGTCCAATTTGTCCTTGTCTATGTAGAAAAATGCAAGTCTTCGCACCCGATATCTGCTTCGAAGCCACCACCAAGGAACGGAGCTTGTATTTGCTGCCTATTCCTTAGTCTGTTCGAGTAAGAGGGGGTTTGTAGAGTCTCCTTCGTAGTATTTCTAGAGTGTCGACGGCAGTAGATGGCTCAGATATTCAATTGAAAATCTGATAAAGTACCATACCTGTGATGAAGCGTACTTTGGTAGCGCATCAATAGGAATCTAAAACCCATACAAATCCGAATTGTGGTTTGCTTTCATTTGTTACATCTCCAGCGTCATGATTTACTTTCTCGTCAAGAACTAGAGCAAAATAAGAGAAGATAAAGCAAGTCGTCGTCATTCATGTATATACAATACTTCTCAGCAACGAGGATCTCCTAGGTATGAGGTAAATACCATTCCCTATCCAGACTAACTCTCGTTAGAGTCTCCAAGAGTGAAGATCAGTCAGTCGACATTACTAACGTTACTTGACGCCACTACAAAAATAAGGGCATAGGCAACACCTAAAATTTGCAACAATATAACAAATAGTTACCCAAATGCTGATTATGTACTTGTAAGGCAAACACTATTGATTATGTTACCTCATAATATTTAGATGTATTGTTTTAAGTCAATTAAAACTAATGTATAACTTTACATAGTTTAAAATTGTTTTGCCCACTGCTCAGTAGAGATTCATGTAAGTGTGATCAATTTTTCGCTAAATTGTAGTCTTTCTCGCTTGTTTTAAGTATAGTCAGCTTGTCAAAGATCATTGCTTTATGAAGATGTATCCTACACTATAACGTGATTTTGTTGCCTATTTGGCAACAATTTAAATCATTGTTGTAAAACATGTAGATAGCCACGTCCCAAATGTGTTGTCATTCTAATCTATGGTCTTCATGGTAACAACAGTAAGATAAATGTGATATATAAAAGGAACATGCCATTTGTTTTCTTCTGTAGTGGCTCAGTTGGCATGCAAAATTATTAGAACACTAGAAATATAATAGTTAAAACAACTTGTAATACTTATCTTAATTATTATGATATAGTTTTTTTTTTGTTTTATAATTAGCATTAAAAATACCCATCTTAGAGAATACTCTATGGCATAATGGTGCATACTTAGAGTATTATATAATTATAGGAAAAAAAGATTAACAAAATTTTTAATTTAATTGTTGTACGACAGTCATAAATAATTTCCGTTAGTCACTTATGGGGTAGATCATAATTGAGTGTTTGAAGAAAAGTAGTTAATTATGATCACAAGATCTCCTCTCTCAAGTGATCACTTATTCTACTTGTATAGTGTTAACCTGATTGAACTATTATTATATTTGTAATGTCTTTAATTAGAGAGCTATAGTTGTATGATTGTAAACATCGATGGGAATGTGATGGCAACGATGAATAAAAGGGTGGGACAAAATGTTGTAATGAAATAAATTTATTATAATGTCTGAGGTTGTGCAATACTGTTTATGAGTCTTTTTTATATAATCTATTTTCCATATGTAGATTCTGAATAAATTTAAAGATTATTGTAAACCTTTGGCTAAAATCTTATTATCAAACAAAAACAAAATCCATAGTTCTCTTGTACTAAAGGATTTATTTTATAAATTTGATTGTGCCATTTTTCTATCGATATGTAAGTCATCGCTTTTATCACTGGAAAAATAAAGTTCAGAATCTCACTCATCACTAACACAAACTTGATGATTGGATTATTAACGTTGCACAACTCGTTTGGTTTAAGATTAGGATTAAAAATAGGAAGGTACTTCTATGAGAGATCGCTCAATAACATATACTTCAAATGGATCATGCGTCACAGCAATCTGAAAGCCATCTAAATATTTACTACTCCCAAAAATCTCGCTAATACCTTATAATTAATTTATTATTTATTATATATTCATTATTGGTCATACTTAACTAACTTTATCATAATCTCGACTTTCACGCATAAAAATAGAACAAAACATTTAATTAGGTTAATAATTGTACTGCTTGCGTTAACATGAACACTCTGTAAATCATTTATTAATTGATACTAACAAGTATATAGAGCACCATTCTATTTTATTACAGTATCACAAATGTACTCAATTTTATTATGAAGTAATCAAGCGCGATTTAAAAAAATAAATTTTTCGAACATGTAGTGAGTTAGAAAGGTCTAATAGCACTGCATGATCTAGATGGCCCTGTACCCAAGAAAAGAGCAACTTCAGAAATATATAACAACAAGTATCCTTGTGTATAGATCGTGAACAAGCTTGGGACATGGGGCGATTTCCTACGTGGACCCGGTTGGCCCCGATCTGCTCAATGGAGGCATCAAGTTGCGCCATCTCTCCACAGTGTGCTCTGATCTAACAAGAGCTGTCGCGTAGCTGAGTATCGGCGTTGGAGTTCATAAGGTGACAGGGAGCAACCATCTTATGATGATGTTTCCGCCAGCTTCAACTTACTCCAGCCTGAATATGCATAGATAAACCATATAGGTTGGAAGCTTACTTCTTCTAACATTGATGACATCTTTACAGGTTAGGCGCGATGCTATGATCGCGCTGGCAAGAACGATCACAAATAATGCATTCATTTATAGTCAAATGAAGATGATATTGGTGGTGTTGATCTGTGTTTGAAGGAAAAAAATGCTATTGAGTAAGGGGATTCTTTTGGTTGGGGCTTCCATGAGTTGATATGGTTGATGATGATGAGTTTGCATTGTTTGTCTTGCTGAGAATGAGGTGGGAACCC
>SNQN01000296.1:29989-64142 GCA_008642245.1 Bassia scoparia
CACTTCATGACTCCTCAAATCATGTCTTGAAACCAGTACCAGACAACCACTTCAATGACTCTCTCAAACCATGCTAAAAACCAGACCTTAACAAGGACTCCTCAAAACTTTCAACCATTCTTGAACCAGAACCTAGACAAAGCCACTTAAAAGAACTCCTCAAATCATGCTTGAAACCAACCTAGACAAGCCACTTCAATGACTCTCTCAACCATGTCTAAACCAGACCTAGACAAGACTCCTTCAATGACTCTCTCAAACCATGTCTAAACCACCTAGACAGACCTTCAATCAAGATCCTCAAACCATGCTGAAACCAACCATAACAAACCCTTTCAATATTACTCTCAACCATTCTTAAACAACCTAACAAGACCCTTTCAAGTTCAAGACTCTTTCAAACTATGTCTAGAACCAACCTAGACAAGCCCTTCCAAATTCAAAGGCTCAAGACTCTGCCACTCTCTCAATATCAACCACAAGATAACAATCAACATTCCATGCAAATTCGCTAGACATAAAAACAAGACCATATGTCGTCCACCAAGTATCCTAATCCATGAATTAGCTATCATTCAAGTCAATGCTCATTTCTCGGAAAGCATGGACGCACCTGCATTTCTCCCAGTCAGCTGAACGGGAAATGACTGCTTAAGGACCCAGACACATACAAGCACAACGAACGCATGGATACGCTACAGTTAAAAACTAACCTTGTTGCAGGACCCGGCGAATAAAGTAATCAGGGTCGCAGAACGTCTGAGTGCTCTCCGTCCCGAACGAATACTTGACTTTCGTCTTACGAAAACATCTTCTCTTCAGACTCAGTCCAAAGTGGGCTTCTGTAGAACACTGAAAAGTGTCTCCCAAAGAAATCCTGATAATATCCGCGTTCGCGTTTTTCACTCGAAAAGATGCTTTAACTCACGAAAGTTTGAAATACGTGAGCGTACTCGAATATTGAGGCAAAGTCACATACAAGCAAACATTTTCTTCGGTTTCCGAAAACTACAAAGTTTCAAAGTTTCAAAGTTTTCAAAACGGTACACTGGCGATCTCGTGCTTTTTGTTTTCCATCATGTGCGTCACATTCGAATCCGCCAATATTTTAAATTATTTTCTGATTTTTCATGATTCTATAATTTTGCAAGTTAAATACGCAGAAACGCAGAAAATACGTAATAATTAGAAAAAATACTCCGAATATGTGGAACCTTCTAAACATCTAGAAATCCTTCTTGGAAGCCAAGGCGTCTAGGTGGTCAAATAAGAAATCACGAATAAAATCGGAGGAAATATAAAACATATCATTGAAATATATACTCAACCATTGAGCTATATACGCTGAAATGGAGCGTATATACGCCTCATCAGAGCTATATACGCCTCCATTGAGCGTATATACGCTCAACAATGCCCTACGATTGCCAAAAATCTATGAAGATGACTAACGTATAACGCTGGATGAGCGACGCTCCAACACCTTCTATATACGCTCATCCTCAGCCTATATAACGCAGGGTTTCTGCTCGTTTGCCTCGTGCCTATAAATACCCCTTTGCCTTGCTCAGTTCGAGATACGCACAATTCACGATTCAAAACCTTCACTTGACACGATTTCATAGCTCACACTTCACACTATCACAACACAAGTCACGCGAACAGAAAACTACTACGAAACTCCTCAAACACTCAAAACACATCGATTCAATTCAAAAGCAGCGATGCTCTCGAATCAACAAGCGAAATAAGGGATACAATCTGAGATTACTCACCAAAAACCTCTCTTCCACTCTTTTAATTCGTTTGTCACTTTAATTTGACTAACCATTTATATTTATCAATTAAAACAATGTAGAAAACTCACTTTAATGTTCATGTAATATTAGTTTTCTTAATGTGTCAATTTTTCTCATGGTTTTATTATACATATTATTATTCATACTAAACGCGTTTGTTGATCTCAATGCAATTCAATCGAAACGATTCCTTGATTTTTTCAACGATTTGATTGTTGCATTGACAAGGTAGGAGGACAACAGATGATATTATAGCCTACTAACTTTGTTTTCATGTCTCGTTTGCATAATATATTCTATCACACTTGTAATATATGTTAAACAAACCGAATTTATCGTTTGTACATTAAATCAATAATCATGGACTACCGTTTCTAAGCCACCTATTAACATTGACACAATCAATGATCGCTTAAATCCATGTAGAAGTCTTGTTTGTTAAATAGCAACCCACCTAGTAATCAATGCACTCTCTAAAGTCAAATCAATAGGCTCTTTGAATTAATTGTATGATTTATGAACTACAATATACCCGATAGAGGCCGCTACATGCGGGCGAATGGTGCATACAGATCTTGATTCATACATTCCCGAACCCACGACTGTTACTTGATTGGACGTGGCCATTAATTCACAATGTTTCGGCGCCTAAAACCATAAGGCCTACCGTGCGATCCCTCAATTCGACACACACCCAACGCATCACATGCGGATTCCATGGCTCAACTCCCCATACATGAAACTATCAACGCCCCTTGCTAAGCGGCGAAGCCCACAGTTTTGGCCGACTCATGGATAATCACCATTGTGAGTGACAGACTTTGAAAAAGTCTCGTAGTCCAATCATTCATTGAATTTTGCTTGTGACCCTTCAATAGGTCATGTCTTAGCCCTGGTCTCAATATGGGCATTCATGCTCAAGATCACCTAGGGGATTTATCTTGTTGCATTTGTAATTGATCACATGCTAAGGTAACCTATCCCGCCCTGCCGCGTATAACGTTACTCGATGCGTGTATATAAGGGTATCATCGCAAAACTCACCAATATGTTGTAAATTGGAACCACTCTACCTAGCATGTACACTGATCAGACTAACCAAGCCGACTATAAGTCACTTAGATCCTGACCTTAAGTAATAAATTGTTTGTGTTTCAATCAATTGCTTGTAACTTGACTCTTCCCATTCACGTCCAATTTCTAAACTAAGCCCCAGCCCTAATCTATGTTTGGTCAAACATAAGTTTGTTGATCCATTAGCCCATTCCAATCCAAATCACTTTCAAACCATTCGACCTAGAGCTACTAGGTCGATTCCAATCCAAGAGTCTTAAACTACTTAAGATTCATCTTTTAACCTAAAACCAAATTAGGAGTCAATTCAATCAATTCAAGAACCTTAAATCGAACTTATTCAATTCAAGTTCAACCCAAAGCCTAATCGAATTAGTCCTTCAACTTCAATCTAAGAACCGTTACACACCACGAACTAGTTCGATCTAACTCAACCCTAGGCCCATTCAATTTCAAGGCTCGATCTAAGAGTCCTTAATTCTTAAATAGCCCATCTTAGTCTGAATCTTCCGAGTCTAGCACCCTTAAATCAGATTTAGCTAGCCCATTCAAAGTCACTTCGAGTGTTCCCAAGTTTTTCCTTAAGCCAGAACCTCCAAAACGAGTTAGTTTCTAAGAATTTTCAATAGACCAATTCTTTTGTTTCGGTTCTAAAGTGAATTCCTGATTCAGGCAAGATAGCAAGACTCGCCAACTTGTCTCTGGCCCATAAACCAAGAAGTCAAACACATCCACCTCCACAAAAGGCCCAGTCTCTGACCCTCATCATCACACAAAAAAGCTAATCCTATACCTCCTTGCCCAACTGGAAAAAACATCAAACAAACCACTACCACAAAGCCTCATGAGTCACCCAAGCCGTTCAGTCGAAATGCGCGCCTTCCAGATTGATCAAGATCCTAGTCCTAGCCATGTTCCCTTCAAATCTCTCCCTGAGGTCTATGTTGTCTCCTATACAATAAGCCAGTATGTTTCAGTTTCATCATCAATAAAAGACTCATTGTTTTTGGCAATATTATTTCAATTCTATGCAAGTCTCAACACTCATTGGCCACAATTGTTAATCTAAGCATCAATATTAATTAACAATGCCCCAGAGACCTTCTCACACTCCACAAAATGACCCTTCCCTTCCATCCCTTTTACATCCAAATCAAAATCCCTTCCAACCTTTTAGCCACAAACATATCATTAGGCCCTATCTGTTTTTCATACCCACATCGACCTAACCTTTACCAAACGGTGCGTAGAAAAGACACGGCAAAAGAAAGAAAAGAAAAATAACATGGCAAAAGAAAAAAAAAAAAGAGATCAAAAATCAAAGTTCCAATATCAGTCATCACAAAGCAAATCAATCGAAATCCAAATCCAAGAGTTCAAAGCCCAATCAAACAAAAAGCAAAGGCAAAAAGCCACACGCGCACCGGTCACTTCTTATCATCGAGCCTTTCAACCCTCAAAACCACACCCACACATTACAACCACAAAAACCCCTCACACGAGCATTGTCCAAGATCAATTCACGAGATATCTACTGCTGATTCCGTAAGATACTAGAAGCTCTTCCGAGTCGACCCACAGCATTAACATTTAAATCATTACATTCGAGTGTTTGATGCTAAATCATTATGTTTTGCCAGTTTAAACCTGACATAGACTCATGTGAACCAACATCACTGGCCAAACCTTTGTATCTAGCCACATCTTTGACCCCTAGTCACAAATGACCCATTATTTCTCGAACCATAGCCAATCTTTCACCTCAAGACTCATGACTCCAATCCCAATAAGTAAAGCCACTTGACCTTCCCGGTTAGACATCTTATGGGAACTCATCCATACAATCTATCCACCCCTATGTACCTAACCGAAACTACATTGTCTCAAAGTCCGCTGGGGCTCTTTCATCATGCTCCTTAATTTCCATTGCCTCTTTCTCTTAAGGCCCTATACTGTTCAAGTCTATTGCTATCAAGTGGAAATCCTGAAAAATCACTTTGACCCGTCTCTTTCCAATCAAATCACTTCCCCAAAGTTAAGTCATCACCCAAACTCAACCTTTCTCTAAGTCACTCTTTCAAATACACTCTCAATTGCATTGTACTAGATAGCTCTAGTATCATCCTTTCATTCTAAACCAGACCAACTGACTCTTCAAATTCAAAGTCACTTTCAAATCATGTAGAATCAACCTAAGACAAACACTCAATTCATTCAGAACCAGACCTAATAACCTTCAAATTCAAGTCACTTTCAAATCAGTCTAGAATCAACTAGACAGACACTTTCAAATCTTCTAAACCAGACCTAGACAAGCACTTCAAAACTCTTTTCAAAATCATGCCTTAACCAACCTAACAACCACTTCAATGACTCTCTCAAATCATGTTCTTGACCAGACCTAGACAACCACTTCAAGACTCTCTCAACCATGCAAAACAGACCTAACAAGACTCCTTCAAATACTCTTTCAAACCATCTTGACCAGACCTAGCAAGCCACTTCAAAGCGCTCTCAAAAGCATCTAACCAACCTAGAACAAGCCACTTCAATACTCTAACTCAAACCATGTCTAAACCAACCTAACAAGACCTTCAATGACTCTCTCAAACCATGTCGAGAACCAAACCTAACCAGACTTCTTCAAAACAATGACTCTCTCAAAAACCAGCTGAAACCAGACTAACAAGACCCTTCAATGACCTCTCAAACCAGTCTAAAACCAGACCTAGACAAACCCTCAAGTCAAATGACTCTTTCAAACTATGCAAAAACCAACCTAGACAATGCCCTTCCAAATTCAAAGACCAATGACTCTCCACTCTCTCAATATCAAGGTCAACAATTTACAAGTCAACTTGCATGCAAATTCACTAACATAAAAACAGACCTTATTCATCACCAGTAGTCCTAACTCCTGAATTAGGCTATCATTTTCAAGTCAATGCTCATTTCTTCGGAAATCATGGACCACCGCATTCTCCCATCAGCTAACGAGAATGACTGCTAAGACCCATACACATACAACACAAGAACCGCATGGGATACCACAGTAAAAACGTAACCTTTGTTTTGCATACCGCGAAAAAGAACTCAGGTCGCAGAAACTCTTGATGCCTCCTCCCCGATCGAATACTTTGACTTGTCAGTTCAGATACGCACAATTCACGACTTCAAAACCTTCACTGACAGATTTCATACTTCCACAATCACACTCACAGACACAAGTCACGAGACACATCTAACACTCTCAAAACACTCAAAACACATTCGATTCAATGCAAAGCATCATTTCTCGAATCAACAAGCGAAATAAGGATAAATCTGAGATTACTCACAAAAACTCCTTCACTCTTTAATTCTGTGTCACTTTTAATTTGACTAACCATTTTATGAAGTTTTGATTCAATTAAAACAATGTAAAACCACTGTTAATGGTTCATTAAAAATGTAGGTTTTCTTAATGTTTTCAATTTTCCATGGTTTTGTAATAAATATTTATATTGTCAATACTAACCGTTTGTTGTCAATTAGCAATCAATCGAAGGCATCCTTTGATTTATTCTAACGATTTGATGTTTGCAGTTACAGTGAGAGACACAATTATATTATTATGCCCTTCTAACCTTGTTTTTCATGTCGTTGCAATATATCTCTATCACACTTTATATATTGTTTAAAACAAGACCGGAATAATCGTTTCACATTAAAGTCAGATATCATGACGACCGGTTTTCAAGCACCTTATAACATTGAAACAATCAAGTGATCCTTATCCATTGTAGAATCTGGTTGTTTATAATAAGCAACCCACCAGTAAATCATCAACTCTCAAGTCAAATCCAATAGCTCTTTTGAATCAATTTTATATTATGGAACAACAATAAGACCGAGTAGACCGCTAATCGCAATGTTACAGTATCGATTGTACCAAGTCCCCGCCAAACCACACTTACTGATTGACGGCATAATTAGCACCAATGTTTCGCGTCTGAATAACACTATATAGGCACGTGGCATCCCCCAATTCGACGACACACCCCACCATCACATCGATTCCATGCTCAAACCCATGACACTAAGCTGAGTCAACGCCCTGCCTAAGCGGGAACAAGCCTACAGGATACTCGTAGCCTCCAAACACTCAATTTTAGCGTCTGAAGAGGTGGGATTTTGGTGCCCTTCCTAACTGGAGTATTGGATCTTGAAGAGCGTGATGCAAAACACTTCTTACTATAAGAAATGATGACGAAACCAACCACGGCCTGCTGACCATAGGGTTGCATAAACGAACTTAAAAAAAACGCACCTTGGATGATAAAGCCTTGTTCCTAACCCTAAGCGTCCGAAAGAACTACTGCTAACTCAGTCAAGAGACAGACCGGACCACAATTGCACCTGTTTGAGTCGAACTAGCCCGCTGAATGAGAAAAATCAGGAATCCAAGACTCATGCTCAAGAAAAGACTAGCCCAAGAAAGAAAAGTTGAGAAACTATGACAAAGAGCGAGCACAAAGAGTGGAAAAACGAGATGAGCATGGACAAAAAGCAAAGCAAGTGAATGACAAGGAGAAGAAAGATGATCTTATTTCTTTAGCGTATGCAGCCTGCGTGCCCATGTTCTATCCTTATTAGCACTATGTATATAAACTAAAAAAATTAATAAAAACAAGCTTATTACTTACAATTATACATGTCGGTTTTCTGCCTCTAAGTACATAAGCAAAGGAAAATGAAGATATTAATGGCCACACTTCAAAAGAAGTTGCCTTACGTAATCCAATGGGAATAGCCTCTCGTAGTTCAAATGGTGAGGTGTTCAAGCTTTTTGTGATTAAATTAATATTTCTTAATTGGCCAGTTGATGAGGCTTGCAAACTCGTCCCATTCATTATCTATCAACCACCCCTCCAGATAGATGTTCGACTAGTAGACCTGCCCAATTGACGGAACTTGCCACGAGGGTCTAGAACATTTTCCTTAATGACCTTCAACACCAAGTTCACCTTCCCTTGATGTTACGAGCTTAACACCTTTGTTGAAATGCCCGTAGCCTGTTATTATATTTCACATTGTTTTAAAGCGGCACGCCTCCCATCAAAAGTAGTTCATCATATCTAGCACGGAACCCACTCGCCCGGACTTGCTTTCGAGCAAATGGTAGTGATGGAACCTCTAATTCAATTGTTGAACAGCTTCTTTCCCAAAAAAGTGAGTAAGGGATCCCGGAGGCCGAATTGAAGTTCATATTCCCCAAAACAAAATGAGAGCTTTGAGCCAATCCTTGAAGTTCAGTCATTTTGGCGTATGATCTCTTCACATTTTTGTTGCTCCTCTACGCTCCTGTGCGGCCGAACGGGAGGACCGATGGTCTGAATTTGTACTTAGCAAGTCAACTCAGCCACTCTTTCTGGAAGTGATTCCATTGTCGCTAATGATCATGTGGCCACTCCAAAGCGACAAACAAAATTTTCTCAATGAATTTGCCACATGTTTACTTAAAATTAGCATAAGCTGCCTCCACCCATTTGCACAGTACAAAAACCATCAAAAGCTCGGTCAAATATAGCCCAAAAGCTCGGTTTGAACCGCAGTTATGAGCCAAATTTGTTAATGAATCAAAACTCGTTAAAAAACCGCAGCATTAACAACACAAATGATGCGATTTTGAGTGAAAAACCGCAGTTTTGACTAACTCAAAAGCTCGTTTTCACCACCAAACGCAGCATTTGTATTGTAAATGCTCGGTTTGAGATAGAAAACCCAGACTTTTAGTTAGCAAAAGCTCTTTCCCAAAACCGCCAGCATTTGGAGTATTTTTTTTAAACTAATTGATATATTTCAATATAACCTGTATTAATGGAATTCGAAATAACCTGTACATATACAATAACCCGACTTAATAACCTGTAGGCTGTATCTCATCTTCAATCGATGCAGTAGCACAAAAAATAATAAATCATTAAAAAAATAATGGCAAATAACCATATATATACACAGTCACAAATCAAAACAAAACTATTATACAAAGACTTGTATGAACACTATAGAAAATACTAAAACAAAATTTAACACTACAAAACCTAATCTTCAAATCATGATCGTATCTTGCTGCCATCACCACCACGACTCAATCAAATCATATTCATCTTCAAATCAACATTACGCAAACTAAAAAATAACCTTAATTACTAATGCATCAACAACGCTCAGCAACATCCGCCAAACCTGCAAAACAACAAAGAAAAAAAATAGAAATAATCTTCACAAAACTCATGAACAACCAAAAAAAAATCAGAAAATCAAATCAAATAATAGAGAAATTTCAAACCAAAAAATAAGAAAAAATTGAGAGGAAATCATAAAATGAAAAAATTGAAACAGAACAAAAACAACAAACAAAAAAATTAAAAACCCAGATCTGGATAGAAAAAACGAAGGAAAAATTGAAAAAACAGAAATAAAATTAAAAACACAAATAATAAAACCTTATAAATCAAAACAATGCCCCAAAAAAATAAAATTTAGATAAAAAAAAACCCCAAAAAATCGATCAAAAAAAATAAAATAAAAAAATAAAAAAATACTTAAAACGATTTCCAAAATCGAACCAAAAATAGAAATCAAAAATCAAAAATATACAAAAATCGAAACCCAAAAACGAAGAAAAAATCATACAAAAATCAGAAATCAAATACCCCAAAAAATCGAAACAAAAAAAACAACAAAAATAAAACTAAAAACCCTAAAAACAATATCAAAATCGAACAAAAAATAAGAAATAATAAATCAAAATCATACAAAATTCGAAACAAAAATCGAACTCCAAAAATCGAAGAAAAAAATCCAGCAAAGAAAAAAATTCAAAACCAATATTGAAAATGTAACCCCAACTGAAAAATTAAAGAGGAAAAGAAGTACCCTCGACAGCTCCAACCATCACCACTTCAACAACAGTCCCAACAACAACACACCCAGCCTCGCCTCGACTCCAATCTCAAGCCGCGACAATTAAAATCAAAAAATCATAATCAAAATCAAATCACAAATAAAGATAAAAAAACTCAATCTATTCACCAAACCAGAAATCAAAATAATAATTCATAACAATACAAACTTAACTTACCAAAACCCAAATCTCCGACAAACAACCACCTCCCTCTACGAAACACAACGGCTCGACACCTCCCTCACGAAGGCCGAACAACCACCGGCGCAAAAATTCACACCAAAAAACCCAAAAAAATATTTAAAAAACGCAAAAAAAAAGTGAGAAAGAGGCTCGCCAAGGTGATCCGAAGCAACGCAATGCCCCAAAATGAGAGAGAAAGTTTAAGAATGAGAGTTAGACGAGGAAGATCGAGGAGAGAGAAGGAGGAGAAGTAGAGAGAGAAGAGAAACGCTGGTGTAAAAATGAGGAGAAGGTTATTAGTTAAGAATATAAGAACGACAGGATAATGACCAGCTGCTTGATATGGGCCAAAGCCCAAACTGCGTTTAAAATTAAAACCGCAGCTTTTAAAGCTGCATTTTAACACACCCAAAGCGCGTATACAATAATACCGCAGCTTTTAACAATAAATGCCTGCGTTTTTATACAAACCGCAGCATTTTGAAGTAGCAACTTTTGTGGCTTTTCTACTAGGGTGTAAAGTATCGATGGCAACAAGATAAATTCATGGCCCCACCTTTCCTGAAGGAATCTTTCCAATATTCTCAATGCCCCATGTGGAAAAATGCCAAGGAATTAAAGTATATAGCAGGATGAGTTACATGCGCAAGTTCATCTTTTGCACTGTCGCACTCTACATATCGTGGCAATCCTCTCCATTTATCCAATAATAACCAAGTATAATTTCCTCGCCAACATGTTTCCACTCATATGCGTCACACACGCGCCATGCACTTATCCATGATCACTTGCTCTTCTGAGGACAAAGCAATGACGACCTGATAGCCTTGTACAACTCCCCTTCGTGTAGCACATAGTTTGTGCCAATCGCCTTAGGGAGTTTGTCTTCTCGAGGCTTGGGAGGTATTCATTGTTTACAAAACTTCAAAGATATTGAAGAACCAAGGCTCTTCCCTCACTTGACGGAATGGTCTTGTCTTCATCTCGAAGCATGAATGAGTTGGGTTTGCCGCTCGAGACTAATGCATATGGAAGAGTTGGATGTTATCATCGAACTAACTTAGCCAAAGCGTCGCAAAATTGTTCTCCCGAGAGTATACTCTATCTCTTTAAAATGTCGGGCAAGTCCTAATGCTTGATAAAGCCAAACTCTCACTCTGACTTTCCATTCCCAGAATTGATTATGATCAAGGAAAGTCCCCGTATACCCTCAACTTCTTCAACTCCGAAGTCCATGGCTATTCAACCAATTAGCAGGCTCATATTAGCTGCATGTTTCTTCAATAGTACTGACACGCCTCTAGCGTCTACGAAGACCGCGGTTTGCTCTATGCTTCGCTCGGTATACGAAGTCGCACTACCCACATACCACGCGCATCCACTTGCTGAAGTCATGATCTTGGACCATCAAAGTGAATGGGAATCCACACAACTCGACTCGGTCCATCTACAAACATCACGCCCGGAGTACATGTCAGATATGCTCCTCCGTAGAGCCTCACGAAGGCGAATTGACTATAATTCGTAGCGAACAAAATCGTACACCGGTCGCGCTTAATGCGAAACCTTGTCGGAAATACGAAGACCTAAAGAATCAAGTCTCACGAGCAAAGACTTAGGATCCACACCAACGTCTATAGCGATCCACTTCTATTAGCCTCGAGTCCAACCCTCATACCACAAGCACATGCTCAAGGAGCTCAAGCTTTCGAGACAATGGACTGTGGGTAAGAAGATAATGCCGCAGCTTTTGGGCCCAAACCAAGCAGAGCAACCACTTTTTTCTATAACGCGAAAACTCGTCTTATAATAGAATCTGAGCGAAGAGATAAAGCATTTTTACGCACAGTAAAATCTTACTCACCCATTTCCTTCCCGTTGGCTTTCTGAGCAAGCTATTCGTCCATCACTTTGAGTGACAGATAACAGTAGTAAAGAGCCTGGTATAGACCACGGCACAATATAGTCCTCCTAAGAAAATCTGGAGATTGGAGAAATAGCGAACAAGCTATAAACAACTCTGGCTACACCCATGAGCCCTTGAGTTATTCTATGGATCATCCCTCCCCCACAGCTGTCAGACACTTCACTTCAATAGAATTGTCAGGAAAAAATGGCGCTCAACAGCACCTATAGTCTGACGTATTGGCAATGGGTGCTAGCCAACCTGTCCGATTCATTATCCCACATACGCTGCCGAGAATAACCGCCCCTCGCCCATCAATTCCTTTTCGTTCGATCGTTAGGACAAATCATGCTTTATTTTAAGGATCCACACTCACTTCCCTCAAGCTCTCTACATGACCTATACCCAAGAAGCCTTTCTGCAAGTAACTGCAATGTACACTTAGGTCAAGATCCATCACATAGTCAACCACACTACAACTTTCCACCATTCCTATACACGAGAGTACTCAATCAGAAGAATATCGATGTATTCTCATTATCAAAGGGCAGAATAAGCTCACCGTCAATAGGTAGGACTCGACGATTCAAGCCGAATCCCAGTAATCTCGAACATCGAATCACTAGAACGTCGTACCATGGGATGTACACAGTCCGATCTTTCCCCCCATCCGTTAATATTCAGCCAATACGTGTACGTATCGTGGATACCCTATTCGCCAAGAACAACATCCCACTATCACAAATGCAATACGAGAGCTGATTGAGTTTACCCACCAGGCAGTCTAAGCGTATGTACAAGAGGATATATACCTTCTTGCGTCGCGATTGCAAATGATGACGTTAAAAATCATAGGCTATACATCGACTCTCAGCTTACAAGAGTCACCTTACTTCACTAGAACTGGGGACCTAACCAATCGCCAATCCATTCGGCGGCGATAATGCACGGCTATTGATATTCAAAACCTGCCTCTAACTGCTTTACTACCTCTACCTCACTTCTCAATCGTGAGTGCGTATATCAGTTAGCTTCTTACGATGTTCTGACCTGTAACAAGTTATTGTGCTCCCCTGCCATCGATAAATTGAGAATGGATCGCTCGTGTTCACAATCTCCTGATCGAACCCTGGCGTAATAAGCTACTCTGCTCCTTCCTCCTGCCCACCATCCAATGTGTTTTGAAAAACAACACACTTAGCCAAGATTAGGAATTGAGGTTCCCAACAACAGAATATGCTAAGCTAAACACAAACCAGATAGTGAAGCAATGTAACCCGTCTCCTCGACGACAAATTTGTAATCAGGGGAACAACATAACTCAGATTATCCAATCAGTCACCCTCTATCTTAGCGGGACTGCATACCATTCAATTGCAGCTTTCTCACTAAACTAACTTCGTCAAAAAGCAGAAACTAAGAAGCAGATACTGGCGATCTACAAGCAAAACCAATAGAGAAGGTAAAAGGCACTCAAAAATTTTTGAAGGAAAACAAAATGAGTCAATGCAGTTAAGACAAGCTTCTAATCTCTAGAACTATAACAAATTACCAGAGAATGCTGCTACTGCCAATAATCAATCCACCCACTGCCATAGAAAAAGAAAAATGCGACGAAACCCGTAAGTCGGTTTGACTATCACCCGTCGAACATCTGGTATGCCAACCCAATCGAAAAAGACGAGCTGCGACGAAAGAGTTAGATCTTAACCCCTTATCCACACTCACACCCCGCTGAGTGAATATACATGAGAACACTGCACACACCTAAACGAAATCGGCACGTATTATTCCTTCATGTGCAACTAGATCATGCAAAATTCGTTATAATCAAGTAAAATGCAATCGGCGTTTATCAAAGACAAAGTTAGAATAATCAACACGCCGTCATTCACCTCCAATTGCAAATCAACGACTCTACTACTCCCCAAAGTTTTCTCAAGCACAATTCGGTACTTCTCCGATAATAACCAATGCGGAATTCCACAAGCCCTTTTATATCAAACTCATTACCAATGGTGAATCAAACAATGGCATTCGCTCCCAATCTAACTTCCCAAAGTATGAGCATCAATGCAGATAAAGAGGAGTGGTAAATATTCAGTAATATGTTGACTGAGACTCAATCCCAACAAACAAGTGAATGGCATCCGCATTAACTTGCTGAGATAAGTTCTGAATGTATATGTCAAATGCAGACTAGCCGATATTCAACCAGGCATGGCTATGGCATCAGAATAACGATACTCCTTCTTCAAACATCCATAAGCCACTTGTACTCATAAGATACCAGCTCATACTCGGATAACATACCGACACACATCGAAGAATTCGAGTTTGTCACACGCACTCGAACTGAATATCTAAACGTAGTTATACAAAAGTCACCCAAAAAATGAGAATAACTTCTCATAGGCAAATCACTTTCAAGCCAGATAGAGCGCCACTACGTTCGCGAAGAGAACTTAGAAGAGCCATCATATCCAATAGAAACCTAATGTGACTGAACTTAGAAGATTCAACAAGTCTTCTTTTAAGAACAGAGCGACACGAAATTATTGACGTCAACTCACAATGTCGCCAAATCCTACAGCACAACTGAAATCCAATCGCAAATTGTATCGACCTAGAACCTCATCTAAACTTCAATTTCGTACGAACTGACTGAAGTCAGCTAACAACACCAAGAGCCTTTCCCAAAGCAAAGCAACCTGCAATTGCTCAAAAAGTGACCCATATGGGGAATATATAATCCATAGAATTAGGAATTGGAGCAAAAATTCGTCCTAAGCAATATGAGAACAGCTGAAGCAAAATAACAACAAAAGAGCTTGTCTAGTCGAAGCTAACGCATAGGTTTCGCAGGTGTAGCAAAAACCCAACGAAATTATAGAGCCCAAAAAGTCGCGAAATATCTTAATAACCTTAGCCAGCACATACATACAATTGGCCCGAATGCTTCTTCAAATGGCTTGAATCCCTTATGGTAAAGTATCTTCTTGGGAAAAACCGGCAAAATATAGTGACGGCCGCATCTAAGCTTCGGGTGGGTCCCACTTGTGATTGACTTCCAAAGAATCTATGCCCAAGTATGAAGTATCCCAAAAGGCCATCCTAAGTATAGCGATCTTTGATCCTGAACTTATCAGCCAATTCGCCCGAGAGAAACAAGAGCCAGAAAGACTATAATTCCTCCGGTCGTAACAAATCTATTGAAATGGTACCGATACATTGACGCCGCCTTGGATGTTTATACTTTCTGAAAAGATCGTCAAACCACCAAAAGATCGTTGTACGTCATACTTCTAGGATATCCAAGGTCAAAAAGATCAGCCACCAGATGAAAAATGTCCAATAAATAGCGCCAACTTCAACGTATACAAAACAAAGCACGAGCAAAATGGCCTCACGAATCATATGAACTGCATAATTAGGTATCCAATCTCAAAAACCTACTCACCTGAAGCTGAGAAGAATTTACGAAAACCGTATATTACAGGAATCTCCTTATCATCAAATCCAAAGTCTCTGAGACAAGTGCCGAAGTCTAGAAAGTAAGTTGCCCTTTATCAACACATCTAGAACAATTGCGCGCAACATGTCAAAGAAAAGAAGAAACCTACCCCGCCGAGACGACAAACCAATTTGCAGACGCTGCATAGATTAACAAAAGCGCTTTACGCAAATATCAAATCCCCAACTACAGTCACACCCAACGAATTATTCCAAAAGTCAACTGAAAGCAGGGCAATACCCAAACTCTGTCAATGCGCGTTACGACCGATAATAGCAAACAAACAATCGTCAAAGTTGGCGAAAGAGACCGCACCCCCTTTGTTATCTCAATCACCTTGAGCTTACTTGTCTAAAACAGAAGTATGAAATTATACACTCCTCCCCAAGCGCTCAGAAGAAGAAGCACAAACTAGTCCCAAAGCGTGCAGACGGATATCATGTCAAGATCTTATTGATACATTCACTCTAAGAAGAGTAGCTGTACAAAGACAAAGTTAAGCTATCAACAGGACAGCTATACGCATGTGGTCCTCATTGTATCCACTTCCACAACAAAGAAACAGAACAAAAGAGATGTTATACACGCTAGTATAAACGTAGGTCATTCGCGTGGCCCGGCTCGAATCGACAGAGCCAATCTGAAGTGGAAAAAATGTTGATCTGAGAGAAATTATCACCCTACTAGCAGAGTCACAATAATGCATAACCCTGCAAAGAGAGCAAAGTGCCATTTTCAACACACGCACTGTTAGTCAACACGTCATCAACGGTGCCAATTTAAGAAAGTCTCCAATCGCTCACGCGAGTGTACCGTACCTATCGCCGAGGATCGTAGAATACTTACACCAAACTCCACTCTGCCCATTGCTCCACATGCAGCATTCGACAGTCATTAAAAAAAAGTAACCCATCTTCCGCCAGACTAAGTGTCAAATAGCCGTAGTTGAATTCTAATCAACGCGAGCCGATCAGACAGATTTCTAATCGAATCCTCGGAGCGAAGTAGAAAGAAAAAACACCTAAAACCGGTGTATCGCCGCAAATGCTCGGTGATAAAATACCGCAACATTAAATAGTGAGTTATCAAAACGCTGCAGGCACCTATTATAGATTAACCCCAAACCGCATTGCGAAGTGTCGTTGATCTAAAGAGAGAAAGTGGATCAAGCTTAAAACCATTCAAGGTTTATTTAAAAACGACTCAGCGATATGGCTTTGGACTTTACCATGGAAAAATCTAAACCGCCAAGTAAATCGGACACCATTCAACGCACGTGGCACGTCCATATTTTGGAAATAAACCAGTTTTTCTCCAAACACGCCCATTTCTTTAAATACGGTTTTGCAAGATTGTTCTATTTTTCTCTATAGTTAATATATACCCAAAACCCTTCTCCCTCATTTACACCAGCCGTCTCTCTCCTCTCTCCTCTACTCTCCGCCCCCTCTCTCTCCCATCTTCACTGCGCATCTACTCCTCACTTTCCTCTAACACTCTCTCACCTCATTTAGGGCTAACCCGTCACCTTCCCCTGAGGTCATGGACCTATTGCTGCCACGCCTGCCCTCCTAAGCCACGCGTTTATTGCAATTTTTTAATACCTACATTTTCGTATAATGATTTCATATCATTACGTTGGCGCCGTGAGCCCCCGGATTGATATTCCCGACTGTCATAGAGCAGAGCTTGCTCGACCCTATTGGTCGTCGTGCGTAAACGAAATCGTGTTGCTATATGCAAAATGGTCCGCGATTATTTGGGTTTTTGGTAAATTACACCAATGCAGATATCTTATACAAAAAGACATAATTTTCATTTCTTGTAGTTGCATGAATACATCACTGTCTATTACCCTACAGTCGTTAGTTAGGTTGATATAACTTTTAATCAGCATATTTGTTATATTTCTTTTATTGATTTAAGTGACCGAGCGCCTGCTTTGAGATCGAAGGCTCTGTACGTTTTTACGAGATTTTTCATAGCTCTGCACAAACGTCAAGTCTGCATTAGTGTGACACTGTTAAGCTTTGTGTAATGTGTTACCGATTACATTTGTCCTGCCCAAACGGCCAGATCGCATGGCTAATGTACTACTCTTCCTCCCCTCTCTAAATCTCTTCACATATTCAGCATTAGCGAAGTATCACTTACGTCTTGAATAATTGGTCCTCTGCACTGAACTTATTATTGTTGCTTCATATTTATTTCGCGTCTGCACCAAATTACCGCTTCAGGTATTTAAGGTCTATCCTCTATCTATGTAATAATCTGAATATTGTATTTTATTGAATTCTTCAAAATGTGCTATTCATATTTTTTAACTATCTATTTAAACTATTATTTATTCTCAGTAATATTTTTCGGAAGTTTAGTTTTTCTATTTTCTTTTTATAGTCTTACTAATGTTTCATGTTTTTATTTGCTAACTTTATTGGTTGATTTTTTCTTATCGATCTTGAATTATATCGGACGGTTAACGTATTTAATTTGTATTGTATTTATTTTTTAGTATTCTATTTTTATATAACAATTTACAATCATTTATAAGTATATTTTTTATTTTCTTAATCATTTTGATTCTGATTCTTTATCGTCATTCTGTTATCTAAATTTAATCTTATTTCTATGCCAATATAATCTTTTTTATTCACTATCATAAGAATGATTATTTTGTTTTTAATTTATTTTACTCTTAACCTTTTCTATCACTCCTAATCGTTTTCTACTCAGAATTGTTCATGGTGTTATTTTAATTTTTGAATTTGGTTCGTGTTTAATTCTGTTCTCAAATCTTATTACAATCTGATCGAATTCCTCTCACGTAGACTCAAATTCATCGGTTATCTTTCGAATCATTCCTGGGACATATATAATCTTATAGCTCTCAATGAAAAGTATTTCACAATGGTCATGTCATACGTTTTTAGAAGATTAATTTTTCTAATTATGTATCACTGAATTATTACTCAAGTTTGGTTCGCGAAGTTTTCTGAACCATGATAGTATTGTTAAGCACGCAATTAGTCAATTAACGCTAATATTATTTTCTCATCGAGACCTATAATCTCGATTAAAAGATTCACTTGATAAATATGTTTAATGAACATGGAAGATTTTATGAATACTTCTTGATATTACTTTATTTTGTTATACATAGTCATCTTGTTATTCCAAGGTAAAGCAATCTCGAATCTCGCAAGTATGAATATTCGAACCGCAATCGGCAATTTCACGGTACTATACAAGGATAGTACGTATAAATGTAGTTATAATTAAAGTTATGTTTATGATTATAAGTGTGTGATAAGATTCATTGGGTATATAATTTCTATCCTACAGGTATAGTCACACACAATTAAAATTCGAGGTACAAAAATAATTGTAGGTCCGTAAAATCTCAGGACTTTTGGTTGGGACCGTAATTTGCGCAAATATATATTGGATATTATCGAAACATTTAATTACTTTGTTTTATGAGACTGAATAAGTTTTATCATTCGACCTTCTATTAAGATAAGGAGCCCTCTAAATTCATTTGAGGAGAATTTTTCATTGGACGCACACTCTATCCGCTCGTCCAACGGCTCTCTCTCTCTCTCTCTCTCTCTCCAACCTCTCTCTCACAAACACACTCCAAATATCAAACACATTCACACAATTCAACCATCAAAACACATAAAACACATGTAAAGTTCTTTTGCCAATAGATCAGGGAGGTTTTCAAGGTTAAATGTTTGACAGGTTCTAAGGTGTCCGAAGGCAGCGTCCATGGTCTTCGACATCGTGTTGCAAAGTAGGTTTGAGGCCAACGCCTCATTCGAACCCCTTTTGCTGCTTGTTTAGAAAATTCGACTTTCTATATATGTAATTTGCCATTAATTGAGTTAACAAAAGATTACGATTCATTATAAAAGAACCTTAGCATTAACTTAATTTCCTCGTACGAGTGCTTCCATGCTTGTCCACAATTAATACGCTTAACAAAGACCTGCAAATTTCGTGTTTCACGCCTAATAAGATAATTATGGACAACCAGCATTAGGCTCCTGGAATACGGAATTAACAACACATGCCACAACAAACTAGACACTATTTATATAGTATTCTGTTAAACAACCCGCCTAGTAATTTTACATGCTTAGGGTTTAAAATGGAAAACTGTTTGTTGTTGTCTTTCGGACAATGAACTCGCAATAACTGAMTAGAGGCCGCTAGATGSGGGGGGGVGTTGTGCACTACTTCACCCTAACCCTTGTCCCCTAATCCAAACATTTGGTGCACTACCAAACCTGGAGTCCTCCGCCTTGCTTTATGCAATTATAGGCAAGACTTAAAACGGGTTCTGTAGCTTCCCAAAAGAAGTGCGGTGGCGACTTCCTTTACTCATTTCGAGTATAAACACACAACTCCAGGCATACTAACAGTATGCAAAAGCAAGAATTCAATTGTAGCAAACAAACCAAGCCGCCCTTAAATTGTACCCCCGGGAGCAAAGGGACCGGACCCAGTCCGGCCCGGTGACGCCCTGACGCCCGTACACTGATACATATACTCAGAATTACACAAGTTAGTATAAWGCCCATATACCACTATAGAAAGGTCAAGGATTTTGGTTGTAAAATTTTGTGKGATGTCTCTGGTGTGCAAAATGTAAGAATTTTGCTATCTTTGTTCAGTAGATTTATTTGGTAAGTAATTTACTACTCTTTCCGTTCCAAGTTCCATCCATACATGGCATATCAATTGAAGAAAARCGCGAAGTAATTTTGCAAACAATTCACTACCCCAATGGCTTAAGGTATACAACTTCTCTCCGGGTACCATCATTAAAAATCCCTAAAAAAATAATTTTTTTTGAAATAATCTAAAACGTGTAAATCCATATTTATCCACCTTGCAGCCTGAACTTAATCTCAAAAAGTAATCAAACACATTTTCTAACAGCCGACATGAACTTGACATTAGAATTTCTCACAAAAAAATGAAAATTTTCAGATCCATCTTTTCACATTCATGCAAGTGCAAAAACAACCCAAAAAAGGAAATATACAAATGAAGAGACCATCAAATTAAATTGGTCTACTATGATCCAAGATCATATTGAAGAATTAACCCCCGAAAAAGAATTAAAAATAGGATCAATAATTGAACGCGTATTAAATTTTTTTAAAAAAACATCCAAAAAGAATCWACCTAAAAWTTACTCTTTCCATGAGAATATTTAAAGAAGTCCAGAAGGATGACTTTTCTCATGCTATTACTTGCTGTTGATGATGTTGACGATGAAGAATACATCATCCCATTTGCCGTATTCATCATCTCCCTCTCCAATTGGGATGACCAATTCTACTCAATTCTCAATGATCATCAATTCATCACATGAGATCAGATATCGGACAACAAAAAAGACCCTCCTACAATAGATCCCCAATCAAAAACTCCAAATCAAAATTTGATCTAWAACCCAATGTTTCRATTGAACACTCAGTACACATATAAATTTGTCAAGTTGTAAGAATAATTAAAACAAAACCAAGAAAAATTAAACTTAAAACAAAAACCAGATTAGTAAAGCTTACTCTGAGATTTCCAGGCCCCGATTGTACGATTGTTTTAACCTCAACAAGATTAGTAAAACTTACAGCATTCAAAATTCAGAATCTAATGTAAGAACGTTACTTTAATTCTAGCTGTAAAATAATCTAAAACTAACCTCAATTTTTAAACCCTAAAACTGATCTCTTTTTTTTTTTTGTTATAAACCCAATTTGTAAACAATCTAAAACTAATCTCAATAATTCGAAACAGGCAAATTCAATCATCTAATATTTTAGTAACAATTTCGAACTTAAACATACAATCAAGTGTTGCTGAAGTATACTGAAAAACTCAGGAAAAAGCAAAAACACTCGGTTGCGATTAAAATCAGAAACAAGGAAAAAAATGGAAGATAAACCCTAGAAATTAGAGGAAAATTTCAAATCTAATTTAAAAATGCTCCTAAATTCGAAACCCTAATTCAACCTCCCAAATTCTTCAACCCTAAATCAACCACCCAAAAGCTGAAACCCTAAACGAATTTCAACCAAACTTAACACAAATCAAAAATCTCGAATAGCATCGAAATTTTAAAACCCTAAACTTGTCAAACGCAATGAAGCTCAAGATATTACCTTGATCTGATCCTATCTACAAACCCCAACATCATACAGTAACAAAGAGGTAGAAGGGCAGCAAATGTTCCCATCATCAAACCATACATCAGCATACCAGAGAAGAGGGATGAGTACCGAATTTCTTGAGCTAGGAAAAAAAAGGAAGAGGCAAAAGGGTAGCATTTTTCGAACTTGGCAAAGAAAGGAAGAGGGAAAAGGGTAGCAATACATGAAAAGCTGAGTTTTATGGATGGAGGATGCTAGGAAGTGAGTAAGGCYGCAGGTTGAAGAAAAGGGGGTTAATGTGGAAGTCGAGTGAGTGGGTGGGCTKTTGGGGGTTGATGATGTGGGCCTCGATCGTGGGCTTTATGGGCTGAAAGTTTGTGGGAAAGGGAGTGTGGGCTTTGGCGGCCGAGGTAGGTTTTGGGTTGTGCTTTAGGGGTTGGATGATGATGGGCTGTTGGGGTGGGCTTGCTTATGTGGGTTTCTTATGGGGCCATGGATATTGTTCATACTGTTCATACGAACAGTGAACGTATCCATGCTTTTTATATTGTAAGGATTGGTCTACTATGATCCAGGATCATATTCCTCATCATGGTCTCGGGTAAATGRTCATGTCCAAAAATACAAATGTTCATTTTCAGATATAAACATTTGAATTTGAAGATGAACATTTACATTTGGAGATGAACATTTGCATTCAAAAATAAACATTTGAATATTGACATTTTCATTTGGAGATGAACATTTGCATTATTGGACATGAACATTTGTCCGGTACCATAATGAGAAATATTCATTTCAAGTAGGGTTGTATTATGATTGACGAGTAGAATTTGCGTTTTAAACATAAAGAGGAAAGCAAATAGTCACGTGATTTGTTTCGTTCACATTAAACTTATTGTGYATCAGGTCCATTAAAATTTTTTTTATAGGAGAATTTGAACTACGTTGTATCAAACCTTTCATGTAATTGTACTTGCTGTGTGATGGATTATTTTGACTTTTATGTAGGGTTGTTAATAATTTCATATTTTGTACTCCCTCAATTTTTTTAGTTGTTTCACCTTTTTATTTTTAGATGTTTTCAATTAGTTGTTCCAAACCATTTTTTTTAAAAATATTTTTTTTTTTACTTTTTTACCTTTTACTTTATGTACTCAAAATTACTCCTTTTTAATAGTCAACTCTCATTGCCTATATTCAATTATTCACAAAAATTACTTTTTTCCCAAAATTTTCATTCACACTTATTTTTTATAGCTAAACTATATTCACTCTTTTAGCTAATTTAAGCATTATTTATTTAATCAATCAATCAACTATTAACACGAATGTAATTGATATGAATACTAATAAAAAAACGAAGAGACTATATTTTATACAACAATTGATAAAATGTGACCTCACTTGATTCCAATGAGAAAAGAATAAAGATAGTATTATTTTCCATCTGGAACATCATACCTCCCCTCATTTGATTATAAATAAAACGATAATCTAAAACAACAATATGTGGTCATAAAAAAATAAATTATATAAGATATCTAAAACAACAATATGTGTTCATAATTCATTTTTTTGGGAACAACGTGTTCACAATAATTAAATAAAACGACAGCTCGTAAGCTGGCAAAGCTCCATAATTAGTAGACACTTCATTATCTTTTATTTAAGAACTGAAGACATGTGTTTCACCAGTTAGTTTGCCTCTCAGATTATTATTGCTAGTCAACTCAATAATATCAGGCGATGCTGCTCTTTTTTTTACACAAAATTAACGGTTTCCATTCATAAGATAGTCAAACGGCACTTACATTTGAAAATTTTTTGCCAAAACACCATTGACATACACACTGAACTTGTTAACTTATTTGCCATCTACTAAAAACAAATTTTTAAAAGTCAGGACTTAATAATTTCTTCATCTGAAAGCAATACGAACTGTAAGTCTGCAAAGATTCGCAACATTCTATATGTGTTTATTCGTATTTCGTCGCCCATGGTACAACAAATGTTTTAAATACGACATAGATCATGGGAACCTACCAACAAGGATCCAAAGAGATGTACAAACAAAACAAGCAGTAAATGAACCAACCTGCGTCATCATCATCAGACTGAAAGTATATCATCGTACAAGTGTACACTGTATGACGCCGACACCGGTGACTTGTCGGCGGACGCTGACATAAAGACTTAACTCCAGTCCGAGGGTCCTCTTGCTAATAAAAAGCAAAAAAAGAAAAAGATTTCACAAACTAGATAACGATAGATGAACCCTAATAACCCTAATATTTAGGTGATTGATTTTAAATATTACTATAGATGACTAGTAATATTAATGTATACCGGACTTAGTATATTATTTATGATTCATCCCCTGTTGTGTTATTATCTGCGCGGCCTGGACCTAGTAATTAATACAAAAATAATACATACAAGTATGTCCTCCTACAAATCCACACATATATATAAATATTTTGCTATATATTTCCCATTGATAAAGCCATACATAAAAGTASAGTTGCAAAAATCAGCAAAAGAGTACATACGTTGACATTCAATTCCATCCTCTGACCTGGCCTCAACAAGCAAGTAAGCAACAATAATAATGGTTGCTACAAAACCATCACACACCGCCCTCATCCTTGTTTCTTTTGTGCTCCTCTTCGCCACTCTGAATCTTGCTGCAGGCCACAGCACAGAAAAGAAGAAAGAATGCACCTGTCTAAGAGACCACATTCACAAAGGTGATCTGAAATCGTCAACAAGGATGTCTTAACATATAAGATTGTCTCAATTTTTCTCATTATAGCGTCGAGTGCGCTAGGAGTTTTTCTCCCGTTGCTGGGAAAAAAAATCCCAGCGCTTCGCCCGGAGAGGAGCACATTTTTCTTAGTGAAGGCCTTCTCAGCCGGTATAATTTTATGCACGGCTTTTATCCATATTTTACCCGAGGCCTTCGATAACCTCACTAGCCCATGCCTCGGCCACGACACTGCTTGGGAAAATTACCCAATCACCGGAATCGCTGTCATGGGAGGTGCTCTTCTTACTATGATGACAAATGCTTTTGCTCTTCGTCATTTTCGTATGGCCCACAATCGTGATCTTGATGAGGAGACCGACAAGGATGTTCACGGCCATGTTCATTGTGTTGGTAGCTCACAAGCTCCCAAGGGACTCACCAAGGAGGAACTTCTTAGATATAGGGTTACTTCTCAGGTACATTTCTTTTTCAAATCTTTTTTGTAGACTATATACGTCTTTCTAATTATGGCCTTTTTATGGGTCTCTCTCTAACGGGGTCAGATTTATTCCGATAATAGGCTTTACTTTGTTCAATATCTATTACTAGTATAGAAAAAGAGAGTTTAGTTTGAGACGTGATACCTCATRATTTATCAACCACACTTAAATTTCTTTACAAACAAACAACATGTGCCGCTTTATATACCCGACATATGTCATTTTTGTACTTATGTTTGTTCTGTCATTTCATGTTCCCACGACTGTTGAACTTCTGTTATCTTTTCATTTACCGTGTCATTTTTTTATCCTTCATTTGTTTTGTTCTTTCATGTTCTTGTGATTGTGAGCTTTTTCAGTCTTATCTTTTCATTTATTTCGTGCCCTTTCATATTTCGTGCTTTAATTTTTTTTATTTACCTTGTAACCCTTGAGTCCTATATTTATATGTAAACTTCATTTCATGTAAAAGTGCACGCACAAAACAAGTTTCCTTTTGGGTTAGTTGCTATTTTTCCCTCCCTATTATTCAAGTTGAAAGTTCTCATCTGCTTATATAGTAAGCGTTTTCCGATTTTCATATAATCGTGTTGCATGATAGTACTAGAAGACAACAACACATTCAAATTTGCATACAATAGCAGTACTAGAACGCAACAAGAAAGATGCTTGTCAATCTACATTCTCATCACTTCATGAAATTACCACGCAATATAGAATAATACAACCCCGTATGGCTCCGAGAAAAAAAGTCTATTTAATTGTAACATATGAGTTGAACACAAGTATTGAGGAGATTAGTTGGACGGAGAGAGAGAGATCGAGAGAGAGAGGTCCAGATATGAGGAGAAAGCTAGCGAGAAATGAATACCAAATAAGATAACGTGTAAGACAAAAGATAATAAGTAGCCCGGAGCGTCGTTAGATAAAATAATTGAAATGTGAATAAAAAAATCAATGAATGAACCTAAACATAAATTACATCAATTAACTAGTGAGTTTGACATATATTTCATGATTAATACAATTTTAGAAAATGTATTTAATTTTTATCTAACATCTTGGACGTTCGTTAGCAATATCGTTTTTAATTATCATAATACCCCAACCCACAATTTAACTAGACTTACTATATGAGATCAAACATATTAAGAACAAAAAAACACAATAAATTCATACCTCTCAAGAGTCTTGACCAAACTTATTGTGATCATTAAGCTATTATTTTATTGTGATCATTATGTTATCGTTATTTCCTCATTTGTCCATAACATTAGATTGATTGGTGTGTTATTGTCGTATAACACAATTCTTTGTTTTCATTTCGCTACCTTTATTGAGGAAACTTTATACTTCCTCCAAACTTTTGACTAAGTTATTAGGGCAATAGCAATAGCACGCACATACAAATATTTTAGAGGTTTAATTTGTTCTGATGCCATGTCACATTCTGATAAACCTATAACCAATAATTACACAAACCTTTTCGAAGGTTTAAACTGGAACCCAAATTTACTTTAAATTATTTTTCCTTTTTTTCAAAACTTAATGGACCCACATTCCCATTTACAAATCATTCACTATCTTTAAACCTCTCTCATATATGAACCTCAATTAAATTTTGTTGGTAGCTAAAGCTGCTATGATATACATAATACAACACGTATGTGTTTGTAGCTAACGACGATGTTTGTTTATTTTAAGATGTTGGAGATGGGCATAGTGGTTCATTCAGTTATCATCGGGTTATCAATGGGTACTTCTGATGACCTCAGTAATATCAAGTCCCTAACCATAGCTATGTGTTTTCATCAATTCTTTGAGGGTCTTGGACTKGGTGGATGCATTGTTCAGGTACATTTACATTTCGATTTTGACCATACCTAACTTTAGTACTTTCTTTGTTTGTCTCTTGTTCTATGCCACAGTTGACACAAAAAAATTTTGATGTAGCAAAGAACAAGAGACCAAAGGAGTATGTATTATATTATCATTCTTCTCTATGTCTCTCTTTACTTATAAAATATGTTTTAGATGTTCAAATCTCTATTATATAACTTAAGGGGGAGGYAGATGGTGTCCTCCTTCAAAAAACACTAGCACTATAAGCACGCGATGCGTGCGATCAGTTAAAAATTTATATTAAACAAATATTCAATTAAAAAAATCATGTAATTGGGTACAGTTTCAAATTAACAATGGCGGTGAGTTATTATGATTTTCAAATTTTCGATGTAATTTTTTCTTTTCAACTAAATCTCTTGACAAAGAGATGAAAACATTAATTACATTGACATACAAATAGTAAATCTTGAAATACATAAGAAAAATAAGATATTGAATTCAATATGATTTTCAAAATAATTGCAATGATTAACGCTTCATGTGAAAAAATTATTCATGTAATTAATGATTTATATTTGATTTTTCATACTAATTAATTAAACTTTTTTAAAATTAGTCAAGTAATTAATGTATTTTATTTGAATGTTTTACACTAATAATAACATTCTTTTTTTTATTCATGGGAAAAAATAGTCAATATACTTTTTGTATATTGTTTAGTATATATGGAGAGTACAAAATAAGAGAATTTATTATTTTTATAAGGACAATAAGTCTTTACATCATAGGGTATTATGTTTTAATAGGGGGACACCATTGCTCCCCCTTGGCTTATATAATAGAGAAGATAAATATACCATTAATGAATTAATATTTAGAAAATCACAAAAAAATTTTCATTTTCGGATTTGTCATATTAAACATGTAAGTTAAAATATGGTATATGCATCAAATATCATTAGGATAAATCTATTTGGGATCGGACAGAAAATGTCCATTTACCTTAAAAGATGTTTGTACTTGTAAGTTTTTTTTGTGTGACAGAAAAAAAAACTGCATTGATAATGTAAATTTATTAATGACCATTTTAAATAAATACCAATTAACATCACTTAAAAAAGATAAATTTTTTATATTATAATGGAAAATTAGTGGAATGTCAATAAACCTCACATACTTATAACTTCGTGCATTACAACAATTTTTAATTTGTACAATATTATAATTATTACTGTATGAATTATTTTTATAATGTAAGTTTAATTTTGTACATTAGTGACGCATCACGTGCATTAAAAACTAGTATCATTATATAGAGGTTTGCTGGGCTAATTCACTAATGTGGAGCAAAAAGGTGTAATTAAGAGTTTGATACATTTCCTCTTATTTACCATTTTCTAATAAAAGATTTATGTGCATATATAGAAGCATGTACATGCTACATATTTGTTTTTATTTGTTTAGGATTACACATGTAATATGAGTACAAATAACTTTTTTTTTTGTTTGGCAATTCTATAACAATTAACGATATGCTTAAACAATGTGAAATGAATGTGTGTAGTGTATTATGAATTATTTTTTGCTGCCTCTCTCATTTAATCTATATATATAGTGCGGGGCGGACCCACTTAGGCACGGTCGTGTCACGTGCCTACCATTATTTCCAAATTATGCATATATAAGTAAGGAGTAGGTATAAAAATAAACAAGTGTCTCCGGTTGGTGTAGACATGGGAACCTTCTCAAGGGCAGTGTTCGATTCCCCTAGCCCTCAATTTTTAAAAATTGTTATTATTTGCTTTTTGATATTTACTCATTAAAATTGTTTTATTTATTGCTTTTGATTTTACTCATTTTAAATTAATTATTTATGCTTTGTTTATTTGCCAAATACTTCGCAGTTTGCATTGTCAGTTTTGCTAAAGCATACTTTATTAGAGAGATGTTTGCTTTCTTTGCTATATACGAAGTATAAACTGAGAAAGTGCTTTGTGATTTTTTCATTCCTCCGAATAGTACCTCACCATACCACGAGTCCTTGTCAATACTTAATAAAATTATTCAGCATGTAAACGTAACGAATAAGTACTTATCTCTAGTTTAATTATTAACCTTAAATTGGTTCTCCTTTGAAACAATTCAACAAGCCTCCTAGCATTGACGAATTTATTTATTTATTTATTTATTATTTGTTTATGCTAAATTATATGATTAATTGTCAACCAATTTCAAAGTTTAAAACTCATAGAGAAACATTGTCATAGTTTTACTTTTTCATATGTATTATTAATTTTGTCATTAAATATTACTTGTGATCGATCCAACACCTGCAATTTTCAAGCGTTGGGCGGTGCCCACCCATTCTCAAGCTAGGTCGCCCCTGTATATAGTATAGGCATATTTAAGTCCATACAACAATAATGCATGGTCTTCTTCTCTCATTACGACTCTCTAGGAATGCCATCGGAATCGAATATCTAATGGGTATGATGGGAGTAGTCAACAGCATTGATCGTTCAAGGATTGTTAAACGCAATAGGGCTGAACATTTGATTACATGGCACTTGTTGATTTCTAGCACAAGACTTATGAACTAAGATGCAGCTAATACTAAGATTTTTCTTAAGGAAGTCAATAAGTTTCTTACTTCTTGGTGCTGCTTCAATGGCTGTCATGGGTATTTGGGCTTAGCTGCACTTCCAATAACTAGTCTTGATTTTTCGTCCTTTTTCGCCCTTTCAATCTCTACGTTCCTATTTGAGGGTTGATTTTCAAATTGTAATTCATCTGTTAGTTTATTGGAAAATTCTTTAATGATCTTTATTTTAAAAGACCACCGAAGTCAATGAAAGTCAATTTTTWAAAAATTATTTGTTTATTTTTAAGTCATATCCTTAAAATTTTAAGGTTATAACCTAATAAACTCAAAAAAATTTGAACTTCATAAAAATTCTAGATTTGAGGGAAATATAATGAGCAATTCACTTTTTTTATTTGAAAGAAATTAAAAGTAACATAAAAAATATTATTACATGTTTATAMAATTTTTAATTTTAGAATAAAAAATTACTTTGACGGTACAAATTTGTGTACAAGTGGAATTAGTTATTGATTATTTCAATCAATAGTAATACTCTGTACTCCCTCTGTTCCTTGAAGATCCTGCCAGTTACTGTTCATACGCTTCTCAATGCATGTTTTGTATCGCTTATATCTATAGTTACACATTTGAGAAAATTATAACAATTAAATATTAATAATCTGTTCATTAATACGAATCAAACAAGACCCCACATGATTATTTTTATAACTACGCATTGATAATTATTTACAAGATTCTCTTCACTTGTGAATAGTGAAATAAACGAGTGTGACATGAACTTCATGGAACAGAGAGAGTACTTCCTTTGTTATTATATATGTGTATTTTTGTCTATATTTGCAACATTTTTCATTCCTAWKTATAAGWTTTAAATTATTCATAAAATTTTCTTTCTGYACAATATGTTTTTTCTCTTTTTATTTCTTTTTAAAAAAACTCGAGACATCATCAAAGTGTGAGTGTGAAAACATAATAAAAATGATAACTCCGAAACAAAAGGATTCTATAAAAGACTACTTATCTTTTGATGGTAAACTATATGACAATACTAATACCAAAATTTCTTTCATCTTATGAACCTATCTAGATAATTTTAAAATTGATTTATGTTATCAGGGCGACCCACCTTAGCACTGGGCACTGCCTACCATTATTTTCCATTATGCATATATATAGAAAGCAGTAGTAAAACAATAAAACAGTGTAGCTCGGCTTGGGTAAGTAGCTATGTGAACCTTCTCAAGCAATTGTTCATTCCCCTACCTCATATTTAAATTGTTTTATTTATTGCTTTTGATATTTACTCATTTTAAATAATTTATTTATGCTTTTTTTATTTGCCAATACTTCGCAGTTTTCGATGTACAGTTTTGCTAAAACAACTTTATTAGAGAAGTTTTGCTTTCTTTGCTATATACGAAGTAAACTAAATAGAAATGCTTTGTGATTTTTTCATTCCCCGAATAGATACCTCACCATACCACGAGTCCTTTGTCCATACATAAAAAAATTATTCACAACAGTAAAACGTAACAAATTGAGTACTTATCTAATTTTATTATCTATACCTTAAAATTCTCCTTTGAAGCAATTCAAACAAGCCTCCTAGCATTGAACTGTTATTTATTTATTATTTATTTTTTAGTCTAATATTATATAAAATTAATTTATCCATTTCAAACATTGAAAACTCATAGAGAACAATTGTCATAGTTTTTACTTTTCATATGTATTACATTATTATTTTTGTCATTAAATTATTCGATTTGATCGATCCAACGACCTGCAAATCTTCAAGCGTGGCGTGCCCACCATTCTCAAAGTGCTAGGTCCGCCCCTGGATGTTATATGTAATAATTATGTATCCGTGCTATAAGGCCAGTCAACTTTAGTTATTATAGAGAACATATTATATTTTGGGTTCAAACCATTAGCTTAAAGCTTGTGATCAGTGCTTTATATGTGCTTTATTTTCATATCAGTTTATTTACTTCATCAATTCAGTCAGTTCATTCCTAACTTAATTTCATTCTCTCATAAACAATTCTTTTTAGTCCGTTCATTCAGTTGTTCATAAATAAACACATTCTAATGTACATGAACACCAGTATCTCATTGAATCTAAATGGTGGCGCCAACTAGATGTAATTGGTATAATTGTTCGTTAATTTAAATTATTTCTTAAAAATTTTAATTGTCTGTGCTAAAAGTCTAAAATCCCCCAAATATAGTTTTTTTATGATAACTGTTTTCATATAAAAGATTTTCTATTCTGTAGATCGTTTTTAAAGATAAAGGGAGAAAACTGATGACAAATCCGAAAATAAGTATGAGAAAAATAATGAAAAATACATTTAAACAATTTTTTAACCATTAAATATTTTGGTCAGTCCAAATATTTCAGAAAGGCTAAAATTAATTTGACTTTGAATGACGTTTGGGTCTTTTTTTAATATATACGACCACCAAGAAACATCCTAGTTTATTTCATAGATATACTGTCCAAAATAATTAATATATATACATGATATTTTCCCATCTGAGAAACTCCTTCCCCCTGCCCGAAGCTAACTTATCATTTTGCTACATGGGAAATCTACAGGCTTGCCCCAATAATCTATCTCAGAAATAATATCTAGAGCCTTACTTATAGATTTTTTTTACGGACCACTCCCAATTAGGGCATTTCAAATTAACCACCACTTCGTTAACTTATTTTACAATACCACCTTGCAATTACCAATTCGCTTCAAAATACCCACCACTAACGCCAAATTACCAAACCCTCCTTTGTTTGGCCCCACTCCGTTAGCTCCCTTTGATTTCCCCCAAACACCACGATTCTTCATTCTTTCATTCCTTCTCATCTATAAACTCAATACTCCATACTCAACATTAATTTTCAATCTCAAACCTCTCTCTCTCAAGCAGAAGAAATCTTTCTCGCATACAAAATTAAGGTTCGCACTTATTTCTATTCACTCCAAAACTTGAGTTTTTTTTTTTTTTTTGTGATTCACGCTCATCCTGCCAGATGCAGTCCTCCCTTTATAATTCCTGTACAAACTCACCCCCAACTAACATCCTAATTTGAAATGGGTATTAGGCCATTCTACAACAACAAAAAGCAGATTAACACCATCAATAAACAAACAATTAAATAATGCTTCTACTCAACACTAAACGACATACATTAAGCAATTAAGAGCAATTTTCAATTCACAATTTCAGGTCAAATTTCAATTCAGAAAAAACAAACCCTGTATATCTAATAATCAGTAAATATCAGAAATTAGCAATTTAAATAAGGTATTATCAACAACAACTTGTTACCACTTCAACGGAGGAAAATTTGGTTAAATTTATCAACTAATTACAATTTCAATGAAAAAACTGAAACAAGAAAGAAGGTTAAAGCACGACATTTACCTCGTCAATCATGCGCAAAAAATTACAGTGGGAATCGAGTGACCTAAGCACTATAATTTTGAAGAAGAAAGAGATATGTTGGAGGAGAGAGGTAGAACGCGGTGAAAAGGTGAAAGGGAGAGAAGGAATGAAGAATGAAGAATCGTGGTGTTTGGGGGAAATCGAAGGGAAGACTAACGGAGTGGGGCCCACAGCAAACGAAGGTTGGCTAATTTGGCGTTAGTGGTGGGTATTTTGAAGCGAATTGTAATTGCGAGGTGGTATTATATAATAAGTTAAAGAAGTGGTGGTTAATTTGAAAGTGACCTAATTGGGAGTTGGTTCCGTACAAAAAATCCTACTTATTACGTTGACAAACATAAAACCCTTGTTTTCTACGAGCCACGTTGAGGTCTACGAAATACTTTACAACTATTAAATCTTTCATATTAAAACTATCACTCAAGTATGCCTTAAAACCTTCCACTGCAAAAGTATTGTTCCCAGCAATAATTATCATGTCATCCACATAAATTAAGACACTCAATTGCGTTCCACCCTTTGAGAGAGTGAACAAAGTATAATCAGAWTATRWTTKCTTAAAACCATATATATGTCTTCAAAGCAGTGGGTAATTTCTCAAACCAACATCTAGGAGCTTACTTTATTCWATACAAAAACCATTTCATCCTAAAMACTTTGTCAGAGTTATTATTCTGGAAACTCGGAGGAACTTTTAGATAAATCTCCTCCTGCACATCACCATGTAGAAAAGTATTATATACATCCATTTGATGCACATCCCAATTTTTAACAGCAACAACTTACAAGAAAGTACGTAACGTAGACATTTTAGCCATTGGACCTAGTGTTTCATTGTAATCAATTCCTTCCCCGTGATGATTACCAAGACACATACAATAGTATTGCTTTTAACCTCAATAACATTCCTTCATCATCTCTCTTCTTTGTGAACACTCACTTTCTACGAAGCCCTTTCTTCCAGGCATGAAGCGTCTCAAACACAACAAGAAAAATGTCTTCAGCCCACGGAGGTTACTAACCGATCATCGGTCGGCTAAAGGATAATCGGTAAGGCGAGCCTCACTGACCGAAAATCGGTCGGTGCCATATCACCGACCGAAAATCGGTCGGTGCCATATCACCGACCGAAAATCGGTCGGTGCCATATCACTGACCGAAAATCGGTCGGTGCCATATCACCGACCGAAAATCGGTCGGCGCCATATCACCGATCGAAATTTGGTCGGTACCATATCACCGACCGAAATTCGGTCGATGTCATATCACTGACCGATTACCGACCGATCCCCGACCAAATTCAACGACTCGCGGATTGGAGGGAAAAAGCCTTTACCGATCGATTACATTTTAGTCGGTAAAGGCTTTTTCCCTCAAATTTCTTTTGGAGGGGAAAACCCCTTACTGATCGAAAT